>JAULBY010010180.1:0-24928 GCA_032358315.1 Ophiocytium majus
ACCGTAGCGGTCTACAAGGTACTACCAGTGCCGCATGGCACCAAAGCGCCCAGCCCCCCCGCCAACACCGGACCCAACTACGTACTCTTATTAAACTCCGCTTAGGGCACGGAAAGCCCTTTGCACACAGTGCGTGTGACCAGAAAATCAGACAGGTAACGAAAAACGTACATGTTATGAACATGGCAACAGGCAACAAGCAACAAACACTCACACCGTGCATGTGACATGCTAAGCGCTATGCTTATTGCACACTCATGCGACCATTGTGTATGCATCATGATACAAACTGAACAGGTACGCCAGGTGGCCCCTAGCCCAAGGCGAGGCCAAAGAGCTTTCAACAATGCACCAGGTAGCAAGCACCAACGGGCAGCTCAGCAGCAACGTTGGCTGCATGACTGGCAGCCATGTTGCGGCGACACACATTTACCTCGATTCTGCACGAAATGTTGCACGTGGACTTGAGCCCAGCCCACGCTGTGGTATAGGGGCATGATGCTACACGTACTGCACAGCGACGCTGCGCGAACTCTCAGCGCAGCACACGCCTGCAAGTAGTGACACGCGCGCCTTGCATGTGTCCGCGTGTGTGCGCCGCCTCCATCTGCGCAGCAGACAGGCACAGGAACCTGTAAATCCTACTAGTATCACCGTCACTGCAGTGGCGCTGCACAACCGCAAATTCTAGGCCCAACGGCAGGCGTCCGTGCCCTGGCTGCACTGGCGGCACGTTGTGCCCGCACGTGCCCTGTTTTACCAGCAGCTGCTATGGCTGGCCGCTTGCACAGCTGCACAGGCGCACTGGCCTAGGCAGCACAGAAAAGGTGCTGGCGGTCCGCGCGCGCAGGCTGCAGCAGCGGCGTGCCAGCCTGCAAGTAGTTTGAAGCGGGCTGCTGCACCACGCTCAGAGCGCTGACGGTGCTGGCATTGAAGTTGAAATTGTGGTTGAAGGTGGCACGAGGCGTGAGGGACACCATGTGGGCACTGCTCATATTGGCATAGGGCCCCATGGGCAAGCCACCCGCCACAGCGTCGCCGGTCGAAGTTGCAACCTGGATCGCAACAGTGATGTCCTGCGGCATGCCAGCAGCCTGGGAGGCTGTGCCGTACCCAGAGAGCCTGTGCGGCTGCAGCTGTGGGGCGTCTAAAAAAACTCACAGCTGGTGGCACTGCTGGTCTGCTCTGCTGGCGCGCAATCTGCTGCTGGCGCGCACGGGTGGCACGCGGCAGTAGCGAGGGGGGCATTATGGGGGGGGAAATAGCTCCACTCTGGGTGGCACAAGAGGGAGTTCTGCGCTGTGGTGCATACCCCAGACGATAGGCAGTGCTGTATGCTATAGCCAATGTTGACTTGGGCCCCCTGAAGAGGTAAGCAATTTCGTTTTAGGGCAATGTGGGTCTGATTTTGGACAACACCGGTGCTTGGTGATAATGTTACCTGCTATGCCTGCATGCATTTCCCACACACAGTGTACGTTGTTTACGCCAAGTTGCGGTGAATAAGCCTTGCCTTGACAGTGCAGCCGACCCTTCAAGCCGAGCTTGTTGCACATCATGCACAACAAATCGTTCATACTAGCAGGTTGCAACCGATCTGGTGCGCAAGGGTGGGCATGTCAAAGCAGGAGACAACAGGGAGCATAAAGCACCTAAAACTGTGCACTCTTGTAAATGGTTGGCACCACACCCGAGTATTCATGGCAGCCGAGTTCCACCCGAGTATTCATGGCAGCCGAGTTCCAGCAAAGCACTGCTGCCATGGCCGATGCTGCGCGTCAAAGAAGAAAACATGCCAAAGCAATGCCGAACCACGTCCACTGAGGCAATACTGTGCATCGAGTTACTTGTTAACTGCGCCCCCGCCTTGCCCTCTTACTCCTGTGCGCACCCTCACTGCTGCGCACTGCGTCTGGCACAGTAGGTGCGGTGCCTGAAGTAGACCCACCCTCCACCTCACCTTCGGCCGCCATGACACCACAGCAGCCGTGCTGTTCTGACACAGCGGCTGACAGGTCAGACCCAACATGAGGTAACCCTACGAGGTCGCGCACCTTGTCCAGGTCTCTCTCCGTTCGCACGCCAGTCTCCACAATTGGCTCCACGCCAAACTCCCGGTACACGTCGACAACATGCCGCGTTGCGCGCCATGCCTCGGCCTCGGAATTTAGGAATGTGTCGGTGAGGAACACCCCGTTCCAGGGGCGGAAGCGCATTCGTGCCAGCAGCTGCCGCGAGGGCACCAGCACCGACCCCACCACCCTCACGCCATGCCAGGCTCCGCCAGCACCAGGTGCTGCGCTGGTGCTGTGGTGGCTGGCAGCCGTTGCAGCGCACGCCTCGCGCAAGCGCACGAGGCCACGGCGCAGCAGCGTAGCGTCACAGCCAAACTGCAGCCACACAGACGTTACTATGCCTGTGTGGCGCAGCTTGAGCTCCAGCCTCTGCACCTCTGCTGCCCACTCCTTCGCATCGCTGAAGTACGGGTTGAACGCCACGCCCACTGTGGCATTTGCTAGGGGGCCAAGAGTGCCAGGCGCTCCTGCTGCACTGCTGGCAGCAGCGAGCACGCGTTTACCCTTAGCGTCGCTAGCGCTAGCACCCGCAGATGCGTGGCTGTCAGGTGGCTGCAGCTTGGCAGCAGCTTCCGCTGCACAGAGATCCAGGCAGCGCACAGGGTCAAAGCTGGCGCGCTTTGGGCCAGAGCCGTTGACGAGAAGTATTTCGCGCACTCCCAGGTCTGTGCATTGCGCAGCAAAGTTTTGGAACTTCCTAAAGCAGTTGGCATATCAGGCAGGAGCAGCAAGCACAACATTAAGAATTGCGGGTGGTTATGTACCAGAACCAGGGTTTGGTGCGGCATATCCACTTTGTGTACATCAGCATCTTGCAACACTGCTACTTCAGAAGTAGTAACACATGTCTCACGTACTGAGAAAACCATTGCACTGTCGTACAGGTGCCCCCATTGCCGCATGTACGCTGCCGCATTTGCAAGGAAAGCAGGCACAAAATGGCTCCAGGTGCAAATGTGTTTTTTGTGCAGACGCAGGGCCCTGCATCGTCATGCTGCTGCTGCCTGAAGCTACGGCAGATGCAAATTGTGCCATGCCAGCACCAAGAGCAAGTGCGAAGAGGAGAATGGTTGAGGTTGCTCCAACAGCAGCGTTGTGTTGTTGCTGACCGTTGAAGAAAGTGTGTGTGTATGACACTGCTACTGAGGCAAATGTGCGCCTTGTGCATAAAATCAGTAGCAAAGACTTCTTAAACTTCACAGCCTAGGCGCCTGGTACAACCAGACGTCACAATACTGGTCCTTAAGGACACCTGCCACCAAGATTTGCAGCCACGCCTGACGCAGGCTGAGGTCTGTTGCTGCTGCTGCTACAAGCGCACTCACCTGCAGGTCAAGCTTCCGTCCTTGTCCCTGGGCACGTGCTGAAACTTGACGCTCCAGTGCGGCACTATGTCTGCCCCCGGCACCTGCTCCCTGACCGCTTGCACCACTGCCAGCAAGTCCTCTCCTCTTTGCTTGTTGGGCACGTTGAAGGACGCAATGCCTGCCGCTTGCGCAAGAGCCAGCAGGCTGGTGAGCTCTGCAGGCGACTTGCACGCCAGTTCCAGTCTCATCCCTGCAGCCACAGCGACAGCCGCATGCAGCAGCACAGGGCCTGGGATGGAGAGTTTGTGTGATCTTCCTCTTCGTCTGACGCAGCAGAGCGATCCCGCGCGAGCTGCTGCATGCAGCAGTGCTGCTGCTGAGCACTGCGAAGGCATGCAGAACGTTTAAAACAGTGCACCCACATCCTGAGCACCCCTGCCGGCCGAAGGCATGGCCATGCCGAGCTGCTGGAAGGTCTGCTGTGTCTGTCGGCAGCGGCAGCTGATGCAGCGTGCCGCAATGGCATGCTTAGGGGGACGAGGCTGCTGCTTGGCTGCCGACACCTGAACGGGAACATACAAATTCGGTCACAAGATGCTGTTGCTAACTGCTAGAGCAGTGGCTCTGTTCCTGCTATCGGCAGTAGCAGCATGGGAGCCGCATGCAGGCGTTGCCGCTGCAGAGCAGCAGCAGCAGCAGCAGCAGCAACAACACCAACACCAGCCACAGCAGCCGGCCAGCTCGGCGCCTGCACCAGCGGCACCCGCAGCAGCACCCGAGGCGCCAGTGAAGCCGGTGATGCAGCAGCAGTCTAAACGCAGCGGGAGTGTGGTCGTGCCTCGCCGTCACGAGCCCCGAGCGTACAACACCAGCGACACCGACGCCATCATCACCGTTGACGGCACTATGACTGGAGGAGAGGTGGAGCGAGCGGCCGTGACGACTATCGCCACGCACACCCACGGCAGGCTCGAGGCGCTGCTCAGCAACACCACCACGCAGGCGTGCAGGGACAAGGTCACGCATGCCTTTGAGCAGTACATGGTGGCCATCCTACAGGAGCAGGCGCAGTACCTGGAGCGGCACAAGTTCCGCAGCCAGTGTGCTGCCGGCGCACCACGCACCCCCGCCACCACCCACGGCAGCAGCAGCCCACAGCAGCCGCACCACCGAGGGCCTCGGGGCCACCCCAAAACCGTCCGCTTTCTGTACCTCGTGCTGGTTCACGCGCGGCCCGAGCAGGCGCTGCGGCTGGTGGACGCGCTGGACGAGCCGGGGGAGCGTCACACCTTTGTCATACACGTGGACGCCAGGGCGCCCGACCCGGTGCAGGAGGCGCTGCGGAGGGCAGCGTTCGCGCGCGCGAACGTGCATGTCCTGGAGGGCGCGGAGCGCGTGGAGGTGCAGTGGGGCGGCTTCAGCGTGTGCCAAGCCACGCTGAACGCGCTTGCGCACGCGCTGCGCCTGGGCGTGCCCTTTGACTGGTTCTGGAACCTCAGCGGCGCGTCCTACCCCCTGGCCTCCAACGCCGCCATCCGCGCAGCGGCGGCGCGCCACCCCGCCACCACCGTTTTTGCGGACATCAGCCCCGTGGCGCACAGAGCCACGACGGGCGCATGGAACCGCTACGTGGAGTGTGACGGACGCCTGCACCGCATCGGCCGCTACTTTGAGCCGCAGGGCATGCCGCTGCATGCGGGCAGCCAGTGGTTTGGGGCTCCGCCGGAGGTGGCGCGCTGGCTGCTGGAGGACACGGAGATCGTTCCCGTGTTCTCGGACTACGCCGCGCACATCACCGTCGCCGACGAACTGTTCTTCTCCACGCTCCTGCTGGCGTCGCCGTTCTGCGGCGCCGTGGTGCGGGATAACTTCCACCACGTGGAGTTTGGGCGGCGCAGCGACGGCGACGACGCGCGGTCTGGCGAGCGCTGTCTCATGCCCGACCCCCGGCACTGCGGCCGCTCGCCCGTCACCATAACGCTGGACTACCTGCCTGTGCTGGAGCACTCGGGTCGGCTGTTTGCGCGCAAGTTCGACGCGCGCGCGCATGCGGACGTGCTTGATGCCATTGACGCGCTGCGGCGCCGCGCCGACGCCGCCGCCGCCAACGCCACACACTGCAGCGACAGACCCAGCTGCAGCGGTGGCAGCGGCGACCCCGGCGGCGCTGGAGCTGTCTGGGGCCCCTCTGGCGAGCCACTGGGGCCACTGCAGCTTGTGGCGCACAGCGGCGAGCTGTGCCTGGCGGCGGGTGCCCCTGGCCACGTGGCATCCCTTGTGCTGTGCTCAGCAGAAGATCGTGCTCAGCACATCACCGTGGGCGCCTGCGGGCGCGCTGGCGGCAGGACTGCCATTGTGCCTGCGCCCCTCCCCCTGGGCCTGGGCAAACAGTGCCTGGCGGCTGTGCCGGCGCCAGCGGGTCTGCCCGCGCTTGCGACATTGTGCCCAATCGCAGCGGCGGCGCCAGGTGGGGGGGGTGGCGCGGTGTGCCTGGATGTGGAGGGCGAGTCGCGCAGCACGGGCGGGGCGTTAATCTGGTACAAGTGCAACCAGCGCTGGAACCAGCTCTTTGCGTTTGGCGGCGAGTCTGGTGGCGGCGGCACCAGCGCGTCCGTGGCGGCAGCGGCGGGCGCAGGCGGCACAGCTGCTGCTGGCGGTGGCGATGGGAGTGCAGCGTCTGCAGTTGCAGCGGGCAGAGGCGCCGAAGCCGTCGGTGGCGGCATTGGAGGTAAGAAAGGTGGTGATGTGGCGCTGCTGTGCCACGTGGTTATGACGGTACCCACATACTTTGTGCGTGAGGGAGGGCCACCAGGGCCTGAGAGACTGTGCCTGGAGGTCAACGGCACACGGCTGGTGACTGGCGAGTGTTCTGCAGCATCGCAGGAGCAGCAGTTCACGGTGAGCCTGCTGCCGCCAGGAGTCGCAGCTGCTGCAGTCACACCGGCCGCACCAAAACAGCGGGCTGTAGGGCGCGTGGGTAAAGGTGGAGGCACGACTGCGCGGGTGGTTACTAGCAGCGTGCCAGGCACTGCTGAGGGGCATGTAGAGCTATAGCATCTGCTGTGGCGGGCAAGCCGTGTTGGCAGGCAGCACCGCTGCTTCCAGCTGGCGGCTACTGTGCCAGGATGCCTACAACCTAGCTCAATGCAATCAAACTTGGGCTTGCCTTCAGCAGGGTGCCGGCAGTCTGTTGTCAGGTGGTGTTTTGACTCCCACTGTCCTGCTTGTATGCCACGTTTGCATTCTTATCATTGATTGCTTGGAAACGTCGCATCATCGCAAGGTACAGCCCACATGTGATCGTGCGTGTGCTGATAAAGTCACCGCCTGTGCCCCTGCCATTGTGCTTCAGGGAGCACCTGCAGAGCTGTTGGTGGTGCCTGCCACTGCCTCAACATGCAGCCACGTGCAGCTGATGTGCACTGCCATCGCCCACCTGGACCGGACAGGTGCCATAAATAGTGCCAGTGCCGCATGTGGCACCTAATTCCATCAGTGGGCATGGTCATTCTGTGTGCAAAACGAAGCACGTGTCACTGGGCGTGCATAGCCAGTAAGGTGCTACATGAAAGAACAGAAAGGTGGCGGCCGGACACATGCACACGCTGGAGTGGCCTACATGCACACAATGGTCACCAGTGGCTGCCCGATCAAGTTGAACTGGTATGATGCTGTGCTGGGGTTCGCCTAAGCTCGAACCCTACACTACCACCACTCTGGTACCACTACACGCCATGCAGCACGACAGCGGCATGAGCTTAAAGGACATGTGGTGGGAGTCTCGTGGTGCGTACTGCAGGCACGTGTGCTTGTTGCTACGCATGCGTACATAATTGGCACACATGTCCAGTTGACGACAAGGGCAGCAGGCAAAAGCCAAGGCAGCACTGCATCACAGGAGTACGTTAACAGCGAGCTGACACTCACAGGTTGGCTTTACAGTAATCGGCAGTGGCTCTGAGAGCAGCCACTTTTAGGCACCTGTTCACCGGAGCACGGAACAGAACCTTGTACCATGACCCATATGGCTACACACAGCAGTGCTGCGACACGTGCTCCATTTCTGCTGGGATACCACAAGGGTGCCACTACAGTTGTTAAGTTGTGTGGCGGCCACACAGCTGGCTGTATACAGCCGCTGGTTCAAAAGCTTGCAGGAGCGGCGGCGTAGCCCCTTGCTTACAAGCTCAACTACGAACATTGGAGTGTACTGAGGCGTGTGCAGACGGTGCCCATATAGTGACACGTGGTTGGTGTAGCAGGTTCATGTGGCTGTGGCGGCCTCAGCACATGTCGACGTGGCCTCTCCTAGAGCATCACCACCAGGGATCCTCGCCGGTGCGAGGGTCAGCCTCCTTCCAGGGCCTGTGCCGCATGAAGAGGAAAAAGCGCATGCCACGACGATGTTTTACTACCTGGCAAAAAGCGCATCATATGTTGCAGGATTGCTCGCACGCAAATGGCATCGCACCTCACCACATACAGGCCTGCACAGACTAATACACAGTGTGTGCAGTATGGTCCCTGTGCCAGCTCAGGGGACTGCACATGCTGCATCTGCGATGTAGAACTCGGCTGCCGCCAGTGCTGTTGCTGCCTGTGCGGGCGCCATCAGTGCAGCTAGTGCTGCTACCGCTGCTACTGTCGCTGCTGGCACTACTATGTGACACAGTGCCCACCTGAAGTTGACGTTGCCATCCTCAACCTCGACATGCGACAGTGCCAGCGGCAGCGGGGCAGGACCGCGCACGACCGCACCACCCTCATTGTACTGTGAGCCGTGGCAGGGGCAGATGAACTTGTTGGCGGCAGGGACCCAGGGGACCACGCAGCCGAGGTGGGTACACACGGCTGAGACGCCAACGCCGTCGATGGTGCCGGTACCAGTGACTGTGAGGTAGGTGGCATCACCCTTCAGGCCCTCCACCTGCAGGTCGACAGCGTGGTGGGGCTGCGCAGTGAGTTGGCGTGCATGCTTGACGACTGCGGTGCACACAAGGTGCAAGTGCACCAGCCAGTGCTGCAGCATGGTGGCTGAGGCACTGAGGCTGCACGAGGGCTCAAGCAAGTAATTTATATATATATATATCACAACAAGCCATTGCTCAGAAAGCGGCGCTGCATGCTGAGCAGAGCTGGTGTGGCTGCCGGCCAGAAGGAAGGTGCGGGGGGGGATATACGCCATGATCGCGGTGTGATAGCACAAGAAAACGCACCAGCTCACGGGATCCTGGCAGATGCGTGGCCAGCCACCCATCCACTGTGACAGCTTGCCCCAGAGCATCACGCGCGGCCACTGTGCTACCAGCGCCGCTGGGGTGGGCAGGGAAGAAGAGGGAGAAGTAGGGAACTGCCAGCCCCATGCCAGTCACTCCGGCAGACCCCGCGAGGATGAGGTTGAGAGCAACGCTGTGGCAAGCACAGCAGGAGTACAACACATAGGTAAGAGTCAAGCGGGTACAGCAGTACCTTGGTGACTCGTCTCAAAGCATTGATCCTACCCACCCACAGACATGCTGCCGCATGGGGCCACCACTGTGAGCCAGCAGCTGCCAGCAGCCACGCTCACCGGCGATCCATGTCAGGCACGAAGGCATCCTCGGCAGCGGATGCTGCGCTGGCGCAGGCAACCTTGGAAAGGTTGGCTGCGGCAGTGGCAACCTGCGGCTTCAAGCGTCGATGGCATCACCAGCAGTTAAGCGGCAGCAATTGTGTGACAGTGAGTGGTGCGCCACAGTAGCATGCATCATGTACAATTGCCTGAGCAGGCAGCAACTGCGGCACAGCCTGAGGTATTCAAGCCTTCACGGCAGGCGGCCATCGGTGAAGTCAATGACCGAGCCATTGGCACTAAACCTATGCGTCTTGTGGAGCACACGCAGGCGCAAGCACGAGCCGCTCGTCAACCTAGGCGGAGGTGCAGCTCACCTTGGGAGCGGTCACAGCAGCAGGGGGCGAAACAAAACCAGTAGAGGCGCAGAGCACGGCAGCCAGGCACACCACCAGCAGTCCCGAGCGCACCATTTCCACCGTTTCTGTCATGAGATACGGCCAACACAAGCAGCAGCAACCGCAGCAACGTTGCAGGTGAGAGCACGTGAGGCACGCAGGCTCGGAAGCTCGTGGGGAGAGAAGCAGGGTGTCGCGGCAGGAGTGCAGTCGAAACCAGCGCTGGCAAACGGCGTGCAGCTGCCATGTAGTTCTGCCGCGTGATCCGTCCAGCAGCAGCTGCTGGTGATGTTTCTGCTGCTTCTGCTGGTGCAGCTGACGTCGCTGCTGCTTGGGTGGTGTCGGTGCTGACGACACCAGCAGACGGTCCAGCCGCAGCAAAGCAACTCCTTCTGGTTCACGCACCTATGAGCAGCCTTGCCGCTGCAAGTAGTGAGTGATGCTGTGTTGCCGTTCGCAGTCGCTGCTGGTGCCAACAGTCGCCTACGTCTGCTGCCAACAGTCGCCTACGTCTGCACTCTCGGTGGTGGCCCCACCTGCACCGCAGGCCGCGCCATCTCGGCAACGTCGCGGCCCAACGGACTTGAACATGCAAGAAAAAAAGAGGAACTGTCGTAGCTGGTGCCCGGCAGCCGCAGCAGCAGGGCACCGCGAGGTGGGGCTGCCAACAGCAGCAGCCCGCATCGATGTAGGTGCCGGCCGCGTCGATGGAGGTGCCGGCGAAGGGGTGTGCGTGTGCGCGGTCAGAGTCAGAGGGGCCACCAAACAAAAAACATCCCGGGGGAACAGAAGAACGATCCCGAAACCTGCTCCCAACTTTAAGAGACCTTCAGCAGCAGCGGGCACACCGCCGCACCACCGCCAATAGCCTTCGATGCGACTTGTGGCTGCATATGCAGCCACCCATCGTTGACAATGCGGGACGGGTCTACGATCACTCTGGGATGTGTGGTCCTTGTGGCAGCGGCGGCGAGTACATGGCGGCAAAGGCTCCTTCTGCCCCAACTGCAAGGTGGCTTGCCAAAGGCGCACACCACCGCCGTGTCCTGTATCTTTCCGTGCCCCAAGCACAGTTTGATGAAAGTACATCGCATGCCATGGCTGCTCAACTGTTCTGGCGTGGCCGAATTGTTAACGCGCTGGAGCTTGACTTACGAGCAGGGGCATGCCCCAAGAAAGATGGTGCGCATCGTCACGCCGGAAGCTGCCGCCACAGTATTTCATGAGTCATGGCCCTCTCAGTCTCACTTGGTGGTGGCACCAAATACTTGCCAAGGTTAAATGCACAGGTTGCAGAGGCACTGTGGTGTGCATGTCAAGTGTCACAGCAGTGGATGTGGCCGGTAGCTGTCAACGTGAAGCAAGAGCCTAACCAACCAGCCACGTCAAGCCATGGTACCCCACCAGACAGCTGTGTAGGTTTTTTGAGTGCTGATGAAGTGTATTTGTGTTGCAAGTTGTCGAAAACCATGCGTAGCTGCTTCAAAGTATAGCGCAGGCAGGTCTGGTGGCACTGCTACTGCATGCCCAGGCAAGCGCATCACAGACAGCTCACACACCCAGAACCTGTGCTAGGCAGCACTGTGTGCACACACCTCTGAAGTATTGGACTGCATGTATGCCTAGGTCCACAGGGCAAATGCACAGGAAAAAAAGCGACCAGGGATCGCCAGCATCACCAGCAGCAGCAGCAGCAGTGAAAAGACGATGCTTTGGCAGGAGAGGCGCCTAAGTAAACAGTGGATACAGGGCATACTGTGAGAGGTGCGTGGATAAGATGGGAACTGCCCAACATGTCCACTCTGTCATTGTCACAGGCTGTACCTGGGCCACTCCACCCTACCACAACTCTATACATGTTGGACCGCTGCAGCAATAAGCACCTCGGCTGCAGCACAATGCTGCACTGCTCTTGTGCCGCGACAGTGCCGCAGCAGAGCTCAGCCGCAGCAGCACAGAGTCACAGCTGTGCAGCAGCAGGTGCACACTCACAGCTTGCTCTGCAGTTGAGGCTCCACATCAGCTGCCGCGGCAGCGCTCGCCGCTGCTGCTGACGACTTCATGCACCGGTGGGGCCGCGCGTTCGGGTTTGCCCGCGCCACCAGAGCTTCAAGTGCCCGCTCAGCACTCTCCAGCTGCGCCCGCTGCTGAGCCTCCAGGCTCACAATCGTCTCGGCACGCTTCCCATCCTGGGGGTACGAGCCCACGTTTACATGCGGGTGCGACGCCACGAGCTCGTTGAGCGGCGTCACAATGCTGGTTTCGGGCAGCGGTATGCGGAAGGCGCTGTGGTAGCGCAGCGCGCCGCGGAAGGCCGCGCGGAACTGGTTGAACTGCCCCTTCATGAGAGACGGCATGCCCGGCAGTATGAAGACGTTGGCAACGCGGGCCACCGGGTAGGCGTCTGCTGCCGCGGCGACAAGCTCTGCTTTTGCGGGCAGCATGGCAAGCTTGACCAGGCTGGGCTCGAGCTTGTCGCCGCGTCCTGTGAGGCGCTTGAGAACGTCCACCACCTCTGGGCGGACTGCGAGGCCGCAGCCAAAGGCTTTGGCCACGCCCTCGTAGGTCATGTCGTCATGAGTGGGTCCTGCGGTGTGCCGGGTTGGCACAAGTGGAGTTGGCGGCACGAGCAAGGCCGTGAGGAGGGCAGCCGCCAGCAGGTTCAGCGTTCAACACCTTCAACTCCCGTGTGCACAGCGCTGGCTTGGTGGTGGTGCCATTGTTGTGGCTACTGGGGTACACACCAATGCTTCACAAATCAGCAGCTGGTGCTGTTTTTTTGCTGTTCCTTTTCGTCTGCTGCTGCTAGCATGCTGCTGCCAGAGTAGCCTTGCGAAACAGAACTACAGCCTTGCGCGAACGGCAACTGCAAGACCTCACCTATCCCTCCAGTGGTGATGACAAAGCGGTTGGAGGAAGCCAGCTCCCGCACCCTGGCCGCAATCACGTCCACGTCGTCAGGTATTGTGCATATCTCCGTCAGCACCGCACCACACCTGCGCAGCTGGGTGGCCAGCCACCGTGAGTTGGCGTCTGCCACGCGCCCAGAGAGCACCTCCGAGCCCACGACCACAATGGCAACTGTCACCAACTTAGTTCCTGGCATGTGTGCCTGTGAGACGCAGGTGACACCCGCGCCCTGGCTCCTCTAGGGCCTCGCTCCATGCTGCATGCCACACACGGGGGTGTCAGCAACCACCAGCAGCCCGGGCAGCAACAAACCCCGCTGTGTCTCCACGTGGACGTGCGCACTTGAGGTACCTTCAGCTGCTGAGCACCTGAAGCACCTCCAGGGGCGGCAGCTGAATCCACGCCACACTTGCCGGCGCGTCATCAAGGAGCGGTGTGTGACACGGGGAGGGAGGTGCTTGACTCACAGACGGCAGCAGCGAGCGGTACCTTCGCATGCACACGCCCTGAAAGCTTCCACTGCTTGGCTTGGCTGCAGCCTCGAGCTGACGGGATCTCCTTTTCACAGGTGCGCTGATGCCAGGTTGGCTTGACCTGAATGCATCTTGGCGCAAGCTTAGTGACAGCTGGTGCTACCGAAACTCAGGCAGCACCAGCAGCAGCAGCAGCAGTGGCGGTGGCGGCAGCAGCAACACCAGTACCTGCACTGCTGTTATGATTTGCATGTTAAAATGCGGTCGGTGTGCTTGTTGGTGGCAATTTGCTGCGTGGGGTCAGCAAGTGGGTGGCTCCTGTCGGCTAGTCGACAGCTGCTGAGTCGTGTTTTTCGGCCTCGGCTGCGTGCTGCTGGCGTTGCACACAGAAGTTGCTGCTCCGCAGCACGCAAATCGGTGCGCTTTCATGATGTCGTCCACGGGGGTCATGACAGCATACAATTGGGTACAGACGGTGCAGGCCTGTAGGCAGCTGCTGAGCATGTTTTAATTGTGAGACACTGGTGGTAGTTGGGCCACACTCATGGCAGTTGTGCGATGCTTCGGTGCGACAGAGTGCCATGAGACAGTATTGCTGCGCTGTTCATGTGGCTGCCCATTTTTGGTTGCAGATGTCTGTTCTCACAGGCAGGAAGGTACTGCTCAAGGTGATATGTGTGGGAGACTCAGGTACGCTGTGGGCCCACAGTAAAACCACTATGGATTTTTTTTCGAACCCCACACAACAATCGGCAAATGAAAAACGACGGTCGTGCATGGTATATCAGCATCAGCATCCATGACAGCAGCAGCTTGGAACAGCGGGCTGTTTTTGCCACACGTTTGCCATACACAGCATCGGCACAGTTTTTATGCAACATTGCGCAGCATGTCTGTACTATGTGCACATGTAGGACTTGCTTGTGGAGTGTCAAGCAGCTGGTTCTGACCCTGCTTTGGGTTTGGTAACGGCGTGCTCTCGCAGGGGTGGGCAAGACATCCTTGATGCACCAGGTGGTGCACAAGCGGTTCAGCACCACCTACCGCGCGACCATAGGCGCTGACTACATGGAAAAAGAAGCTGTGATTGATGTGAGTGCAAGTGCACAGGATTCCTGTCCCTGCACTTAGGAAGGGAACTTACAGTAGTAGTTGGGATGCTTATGCCGAGCTACGTGGCTCCTGCAGTCTGTTGGCTCTTGACTGGAGCTGTGCTGCATGCATGCATGCTTTCCCCCGGTATGAGGTTTGAGATGGCATACAGTAGTCCCCACCTTTGAAAGCCCACCTTGCAAGGCAGCGGCATCTGTATATGCACGGTTTATCTGGTGTTTTGTGTGGGCCCTTGCTAAGCCTTGACTCCACACATGGTATTGACTACAGTGCTGCTTGTGCACACTTGCCGCCGCCATCACATTGCAGGGACAACCGGTGGGCGTGCAGATATGGGACACGGCTGGTCAGGAGCGGTTTCAGAGCCTGGGCGTGGCCTTCTACCGCGGCGCAGATGCATGCATACTGGTGTATGACATAACAAACCCTCGCTCGTTTGAGCAGCTGGGCAGCTGGAGGGAGGAGTTCATTGCGCAGGCCAGCCCTGCAAGCCCGGACACATTCCCCTTCATATGCCTTGGCAACAAGGTATGTCCTACAGTATTACTTCTGAAGTATGCCGTATGCTGTGCAGTCATGCTGTGCAGTCATGCTTTGTGTGCTCAGCGGCGCAGCCTTGCATACTCATGTACTTGAATGGTGCGTGGCGGCAATAGGCAGGACACTGTGCACCGTGCTCAGCAGCATCCACGTGGCATCTCTGAAGTGCTGCGGCGGTGGCGGTTGTAAGGCGGCACTGAAGGAGTGCCAAACTCTGCCAATATCACACCAGGTTGCGCTGTGGTGAACATTGGTGCACTTCACTTGCAACTTACTGTAGCCCCAGGTACTGCAGGGGCCAGGCTGCCACTTGCGCCTGCTATGGCCAGAAGGTGCAAGGCGGGCAAGCTGTACAGCCATCATACCTGCACTGCTCTCTGCTCTGTTGCCAAGGCACGCTGTGTACTTGCTGCAGGGTAAGGCACACTGCGTACTTGCTGCAGGGTGTGCGGTGTACCACCATGTGGGCGCCCTAATTATAGGCGCATGTCTCTTTTGCGCATCTCTGCATTTTGCAGATGGACAGGGCTGAGGACAGGAAAGTGCCAATGGAGGTGGCGCGGCAGTGGTGCATGGAGAGCGGGCCAAGGGTGAGCACCACCTCGCACCAACGGCATTGCGCTGTTGTGCATAATTTACATGTGTGTGCACTACCCAAGTGTTCAACATGTGCTGCCGTCCCACCAACCAAAGCGCTGCTCCTGTGAGCCCTCCGCTTTTGCCCAGGGCTGTCACTGTGATGGCTCTACCACATGTGCTACTTCACAAAGTGCATCTACTCCTAGTCATATAATTGAACCCCTGCTGAGTTGTTCCATCACTGCTGCTATCCACGTTGCTGTTAACGCTGCATTGCATGTTTGCGCAGCCAATCCCATACTACGAAACAAGTGCAAAGGATGGGCAGGCGGTGGAACAAGCGTTTACGGAGGTCATTACGCTGGCGCTACGCAACAGCGCGGCAGTGGGTGAGTCCTTTTCATCCAATCATCGGGTATGGCGCACAGTTGCAGCTGCAATCGAAACCTCTGTGCTGTGTGCGTACATACATGTGGGCCCACGGTGCAAGGGCATTCACCTGCCGATGCCAGCGGTCAGTTGGTGCGGCCGCTGCCGTGGTGGTGGCAACGGCGAAGCCTTTGGTCAGTGTGTGCAGAGGCATGGTGCCTGTTGCGTGTTCTGTGGCAGCGTCTTGCCCACGTATGCATGAGTCGTGCCAGGTCCATTGCTACTCAGTTGTGTGAGAGATGAAACAACCTTGCACATGGCACTTCAAGTCATTATGTATGCCTTAGTAGTTCATCCACTTTATTTGGCTTTGGCCAACTGGCAGTGTCCGGCCTGCCTGCAGGGCAGCAGGGGTACGCCGCAAATGCATGAGTCACTGCCCCCCACCAGGCAGCCCTCACTGGACAGGAGTGGTGCTGCACCTAAACATGCCTGTCAATCGCCTGTGTCTGCTTTGTTTACACCACCATGCAGCACCGGATGCGTACATGCCAGACATGGTGAACCTGGGTTACCAAGAGGTAAGCGACTCACATTTCTCAGTTACCTGGTATGTGACACCTGGCATGGTGCCACATGCTTGCTACAGACAGCATGATGCTGTCGTGTCCACACACTCTGGTTGTGGTCCTTGCAGCAGAGCAGGATCAATGCTTCTAGGGCGGGACACCGCGCCCAGACTTGCGCACACGGCAGCTTTGTGTACAGTGACCGGTTACACACTTTGCACGCATTGCAGTGCACTAGTGCGGGTCAGCTGCAGCAACGTGCATTTCTCCTTGCGGTGTGCTGCATGTGCGCTTATGGCCGCTGCCCCTGCCCGCCTTTCGCCTTTGCCTGTGCTACCCCTGGCGATCTTCACAGCGCTACCGGCGCCAAAAAGACGACATGCCGTGCTGTTGATATGTGACTCGGAGCGTGAACGTGGTACACCACACATGAATACTGCTGAGGGGCACAGCTGGTGATGAGCGTGGGACAGAGAAGTAGTGGCGACAATGGAAGGTGCCTGTGCCCTTGTTTTTGTGGCGCTGTATATGGTTTTGGTTGTGTGATGCATGGCACGCAATTCACTGAGTATAACGAGGGTGTCCTGTCAATGCAGCGGTTGTGATACGCCGACACTTCCGCTCAGCACATGTTGGGTGTGTGCTGCCTACCTGTGCACTGTGTGCATTCATGCACGTCTGGAGTCCCTACCTCACATTGGAACATTGCCTTTGCTGCTTCCACCATGTTCATATCGGTATGCTTATGGCGCGCTGCATTTTTGTGCGCTGTCAGCATGCAGCAGCAGCCGCTTGTGAGTGACTTCCATGCTAGGAGGTGCGGGCACCAGAGAGGGTGAACGGGGTAGTGCTCTGGTGTCATCGTTGCTAGCACTACCATCCATGGTTGCGGCTGCACAACTCGTAATCTGGTGCCACAGCATCCACTGTACATGCCTTGATGTTGACAATACACTGGCATCAGCACCTGTTGCCTTAGCAAGGGTGCACAGTCAGGCGTGGCGAAGTCCTGGACTCCTTAGTAGGCATTGCTTTTGTAACGCACATATCTGGGCAACACCTGCTGCCACACGAAAGGCATGTCTCCTCTGGGGCATGACAGCCACCCGCCTTAGCTGTAGCTAAAGCATGAGTGCCTGTGGCTGCAAAGTCTGCATCCACTGCCAAGTGTGGCGTGTGCATAAAAATCGGCATGCGGCTGCTGTGCTGCAACTTCTGGTCCACACACGCTTGGTAATCTGCTTGACTCTGCCGGGCGAACAGGTCTTAACAAAATCATGTGGTTCAAACCTTCCACCTGTGTTCTGTAACGGCACCATAAACTCATGTTCCGGCCGCGGTTGTGTTGTGGTCAAGCGACTACAACTTGTCACAGCGCTGAATTCCAGGCAAGCAGAGTGCATGTGCAGCGCCAGTGGCAATGTCAGCACCTAGGTAGCCTGCTGTTGCTCCACAATGCTGGGACAACGGTGTGCATATGACATGCCGCAAGTCAGGGCAACTGCAGAAGAGACAGCACCTGTCAATGCAGCACACTGGTGCACAAAAAACAACATGTTATCATGAACAACAACGCCATGTAAGCACAATGCTCGGCAGCAGCGCGCTGCCGACCCTGTGTACCTGCAGCAGCCTCCGCAGCCCACAAGCGGCAGCGGCAGAGCCGCGAAAATGCACAGCAACGGTAGCAGCACAGCACCCCTAAGACCCACCAACCCTCACTGCGGAACCTGCTCCTGCGCCCTGTGCCTGCGGTACCACGACACGGTGTGCACGCGCGCATCCACCAGTGCCTCCGGCGCCAGCACCGCGTGCCCCGCGTCCAGGTCCCACCCATACCGCTGCCCCAGCTCGCGCACGACCCCCCCAATCCCCTCAACGCCGCGCGCCGCGTGCCCATTGGCGAGCTTTCCCCGCAGGTCCATGTGGACCGCCAGCAGGCGGTGGAGCATCTTGAACAGGTGCGCGCGCACAGGCCCCGCGCCCACCTCCGGCGGGTAGGCGGCGGCGAGAGCCAGGTATTCGCCGGCGAGGGACAGCTGGCGGTGCGCGAGAGCCGCGCCGGTCAGGCTGCAGAGCGGGGGCAGGGCGTGGTCGAAGAGGGCTGGGTCTTCCAAAAGGGCCTCGCTGGACATGACTGCGTCGGCGCCTGTCGCCGCCAGGCAGCGCTCGGCGTCAGCGCGTGTTTCGATGCCGCCGTTGGCGACCACGGGGATGGACAGGCGCGCCTTGATCTGGTGGCGGCGGTGGTGGCGGTGAGGGGGGTCATGCGGTGGCGGAGGCAGTGCATGGGTCTTGTCAGCAGGAGCAAGTCGCTTCTGTGGAACTGCAGCAAGAAGCGTGCTCTTGGGGGAGGGCAGTGCTGCCAATCCCTGCATGTGATAAATATCTGCGCAGACATCATATATTGTACTTGAAGTAGGTGACACGGGTGAGCTGGCGATGAGAACACAAACATACTACAAGTACATCGTAGGTATTGGAGTAAATGTAAGGCCCGCCGGGTAAAATACCACTCCCCGAATATGAACTCCCTGGTCCAGCAGACAAGGAATGTGGCTGCAACACCGGGTGTTGTATGCAGCAGTGTGTCAAGCCAGTGGGTAATATACTTCGAAGCACATACATACCATACATATACTTCGAAGTATACATACAGCTTAGGGGGTAGTGCCGCCTACAGCCGGAGGTATGTTATAAGGCCCTGGCGACCACGGTCTTTCAGCTTGAGGAATTTTGAGCACCTGATCCTGAAATCGCTGTGCTACGCCCGCATGCCCGCTCCTTGCGTGGTGTCCGGCACCACAAAGTTAGGGGGCGTGAGGTGCAGCTTGGCGGGTCCAGGGCCGCTTCCCTTGTTAAAGCGTGCCGCTGTTTGTGTGGCTGCCTCATCCTACGCAGCTGCACCCGCTGCTGAGCCCGCATCTGCATCGTCGCCGCCGTTCATGGCTGAGCCTGCGTGACGCTGCCAGCCTGTGCCAGCGCAGCCTCTGCCTGGCGCGTGTGTGTATGCCGCTCTCACCACCCCACAACACTGTAAGCCCCCCCCCGCTGCCCTTGCCCGGTGGCGGAAAGACCGGATACAACGTAACTCCTCCCCGCACGAATAAGAACTTCGTGTGTTAATGGCGGCCGATGCTCGGCGTCACAACCGGGGGGTTACATTGTCCAATGCCTACGGTATGGACCATATGGTACAAATGGTACAGGTGGAGTAACATAAACCTCATGGCATGTCTACAGCTGCGGTGCACACCTCACCTCAGCAATAATGGCCCAATCAGCGGGTCCGGTGTCCGTCTTTGCTGCACGCACGGTTCGCCCATGCACGGTAATTAGCTGCGCCCCCGCAGCCTCCAGCCGCTTTGCCAGCACAATGGTGGCCGCAGGGTCCTCCAAGCAGCGTATTTTCACCGTCACGGGGCATTCCAGTTGTGACGCCATGGCCCCCACCAGCCGCTCACATAAGTCTGCCTTGGGCAGCAGGTAGGCCCCGTAGTTGCCCTTCTTGGCAATCTGGGCGGCGCCAGCACAGTGTGTGCGTGGCGGGGAGGTTGGTGCGCGCGCAGCGGGGAGTTAGAGGGTGTGGTATGGGCAGGGTAAGCTGGGCAAGGTTGTCACACTGAGTGGTGCAGACAGAGTTAGCAATCACTCGGGAACAAGCACATGCATGCACTACTGTATATGTTTTCCATGTTGTGCAGGCTGTGTGTGCGGAACAAAATGCTTGGGCCTTGCCTGTCAGCACGCTGGGTCAACTCAGTGCTGCTAAACACCAGCAAGACCAGGTCTGCACACCTGCTGTGGGCATCCGAAGTTCAGGTCGCAGGCGTCCACTTGGTGCTGCACATAACTCGCCGCCTTCACCAGCACGTCAGGGTCGTTGCCACAAAATTGTGCTGCAAGGGACATCATTCGTGGGATGCAAGGAGGCACAGCGTTGCAAAGTCAAGCGCATAACATGATGTCTGCCGTGCATTGACTGGCTTCTTCCTTCTGAACGGTTTTTGAAAGTGTATGCCATGCTGCACGCCCACAGTGCGGCATACCTCAATAACCAAGTTCAGCCAACACACGCACACCCGGTGTCATGCAGGCGCATCCGCAGCAACACAAATGATGCATTATCATGTAAATGTGGCGGTACCGAGGAGAAACGAACATCAACAACAGAAACGTTGTTGCAGCATTGCAACACGGGCACCACCAGCATGCGTGCCACACTGACGCACCTATCAGCGGCCGGTCTAAGTGGGGGTCCTCCCCTTCAACTATCTGGTCCCCGTCAAAGTGCTGTTTTCTGAACTTGCCAGCGTTGTCGACGCCGAACTGCTTCGCATGCAGCATCTGCGTGAAAGCCAGGTCGCATCCATGCCTGCGGCACTGCACAAAATAAGGTATGCAGTGCTTGTCAGACCTTGTCAACAGCTAACTGCACATTGGCGCCACGCACGTTCAATGGTTCTGGCAACATCGGCCCTTACCAGCAGTCTGAAGGCTTTTTCACTCTGGTCCACCATGGGCGCCACCACGTATTTCGGCCTGCCTATCCGCTGGTAGAAGCTGCTGCCGCCTGCTGTTGTTGCAGCGGTAGTGCTGACCATCCGCAGAGCTGCTGCTTGTGACGACGGCCGCAGGCAAGCCATGAACACCATCGTCGCCGCGAAATGCCACGTCCTGCCTCGCAACCGCGGCAGCAGCATGTCCGCCCCAGCAGACAATGAATATATGCTTCCACTGTAGTACGTGCGCTGCCCACCCGGTCCAGCAGCAGCGCTCGCCGTCGCCGGCTGTGGATGATGGTGGTGATCTCATGTTTCCCCCCTTTTATTGGTTCGGCGGGCGGGGGGGTTGAAGTTGGCGTTGAAGTTGTTAAGGACGATCGCGCGAGATCCCTTTGCCACACCCACTGACGGACGGCGCGTGTAGGTGCGGGGGCTGGCTGGGGTTTCACCTGGTGGGTAAACCACCCATGGGCTTCGGCCTGGCATTTTGCCCCAGCCACGGCAGTATCTGGGCTTAGCAACCTTTAGGTCTGTTTCACAAACATGCCTGGGCCCTGCGGCAGGTCTGAGTGCGAGAGAGAGAGAGAGCGCGAGCGCGAGAGCAGCAAGGCACTAAGTCCTGCTCCGGCTGCAAACAGGTGCGCTACTGCAGCAAAGACTGCCAGTCTGCGGACTGGTACGCAGGGCACAAGCAAGTATGCAAAGCCAAACCAGTCTTAGAGTCCCGTCAGCAGTGTGCGCGGCAGAAAAGATCACCCAGCCAGAATCCACCTTCTGCCAGACTGGCTTGGCAGAATGTTTCTGCCAGTGGCAAAAATGGCAAAAACAAAATCAGGCCGGGAAAGCATCACCATGGCTTCTGCGACTGACAAGGAACTCATAGTATTGCACGGTGTATACAATGGCACATGTTTTGCACCAGCCTTGCACAGCTGATGGCACGTTTTCTCTGAAGGCGAGCCGAGCAGCCACAACTCAGCACCAGTGCAATGTCTGCTGAGCAGCTGCAGCTGCGACAGCCTGTCACAGGCCTTGCTGCACGCCTGCTGCAGTATGCCGCATATGCCATCTGCGGCACTGGCAGCATCATCGGCTGCTGAAGGCACCGTACCTGCCGCATCGTGTCGTGTCTCAAGCATTGGTGTACACCTAAGTTCAACAGTTCGAACTTCAACATTCCTGGGTCTGAATGCTGTTTGAGCACTGGGTGGACGAATGCAGTACTACACTGGGTGACGGTGTGTCGCAGATGTGTGCCAGACACGCACAGGAGCCTTTAAGAGTCACAGAGGCCGCGCACGAGCACAGGGGAGGCGGTTCAAAGGCGTTAAACATTTCTGCCGGCTGAACACCCCTTCCAGCAGGTTGGCTTGGCAGAAGCGGCAGAAATGCTTGGCAGAAATGGTTTGGCAGAAACCCAGGTTTCTGCCGCGCACACTGCCCGTCAGGCTGCTGAGGCTGAGGAGAAGGAGGAGGCCGTGGACTCCGGGGAAGGGGAACCCATTGTCACCACCAGTGGGTCTCCAATATCCGAGGACCGACGAGCGCGAGCAGAAGTCGAGGAGGCGGAGCAAGCCTTCTGCAGCCGCATCGCCGCAGCGCAGGCCGCCCATCCCAACTTCATGAATGTGAGTGCGTCATTTCTCACAGTCCCGGCTCACATGCTTGCGTGTTGCGCTTCACACTCCACCTCTGTGAAGAGCTTTGGGGTGCACCGATTGTGGGTGCACAAGCACCACTATGGGTCTGGGGCAGCATGTACTGAATTTGCGATTCTTAGCTCAGGTTGCCCAGTGAACCAGTGACAGTGATCATTTTGTACGTGCATACACGTTGACTGTGTTTGATTTCAATTATGTAAATAGGTACACAAGTTGACATGATACATGTACATGTACAGTAGCGGAGTTTAATAAGAGTACAGTAGTACTACCAGTACTCTTGCTCTTGGCTCTTGCACGCCCCAAGTGCAAGTAAATAAAACTACTAGTATACAGTATACTACTGTAGTACATGGAAGTTATCTGTATGTTACTATCATGCACGCCGTGTCCAAACTTCGTTTATCATGCTACAATCTTAAACCAAGCAACAAGCTGAGCCAGTGCAAGGGAAGGGGGAAGTGTGGCATTTCAAGCAGCTCAGTCTACAAACCCGCATGGATGCATGGTGTGTGGTCCTAAAGGCAAGTGGTCATTAGGAAGAAAAGCTAGCGTTATGCCTAGGGGTGTTTCTGAGCCCGCGGCAACAGCAGCGCACGCAGCAAGCGCACCAAGCTGTCATCACTGCTGCTGCAGCCCGCTTGTGTGGGCAGACGCCAACACTGGACATGTTTGCGTCTGTGGAGTGCTTGCGGTGCGCCAAGAGGTAATGGGCATGTCCCCGGGGGGCGCGTGTGGTCAGTTGGTGGTCAGTGAAGCTAATAATATGTTTATACTGCAGTAGTATTTTATGATGTTTTTCTGTATGAAATTTGATTCAGGAATACTACTAGTAGTAATGTAATTTCCCCAGCAGCTCCAATTTGGTGTCACATTACCAGTGGCACACCATGTATGCTCCATCAGCTGCACCTGTGCCATGTTGGCCTCAGTAGGCACTGCACTGTAAGGCACGCCAGCAAAACCAAGACAACATGTCTGATGTTGTATGCGTCCCATCATCCCTCCGATGCACCCCATGAATGCAGCGCACCATTCCTAATCAAAACTGCTGCTGCCCCCCCCCCTCAACCCTGCCCCCCCCCCCCCCCTCCCCCTTCCCCCCCTTCCCCTTCCGTCCCACCTCTACCATGCACCCGCTGCGCTTGCCCCTGCGCCAGTTCCCGTGCAGCGCACTTGTCGACATCCGCTCCGGCCAGCCCGGCAGCTACATAGCATACCTGTGGGGGCAGCGCGACGGCCGCCCCAGCTACGCGCCACACGTGATGGCCCTGGCCGGCGACGACGACATGGTCTCCGAGGCACGCCTGCGACAAGAGTGCGGCATGTCCTTCCACACGCTGTACGGCCGCGGGCTCCAGTGCTTGCCTGACGAGTTCAGGCGCCCCGACACGCCCTCCGCCCGCTACATCAGCTACGCATTCTCGCCCAGTGCCTTCGCCTCCTATCTCGAGGGGCCGACCCCCCCGTCCGGCGCGGTGTTTTTCTGCGGCACGGGCGCTGGGGCGCTGCCGGACGGTGGGAAGGGCGGCGGCAGAGCCAACCACATTGCCTTCAACGCCCAAGTTTTGCACACCACTGAGCTCGCCATTTTTACTGGTCAGTAACCGCGCAGGCTAGGCCAGATGGAGAGAGCGAACGTGACGAACTGTATCGTGTAAACAGCGCTTCGAGGTCTCACTTGAGCCAGGGTAGTTACTGCTGCTGCGGTGCACCGCTGGGAAGCAGTTGTATTTGCAACTCAGAGCGACATGCAGCAGACATGGCTCTTATGCAATGTCTGCTAGCGGCTGACCTGGCAAAGCTAGGTGTGGGTGATTGTGCCTGTGAGTCAAACACACGTCTTAGTAGGATCATCCCACAGACACCCCCCCCATGCCGTACCTGATGCTGTGGGGCCCGGCTGCTACGTCATTCGCACCACAGAGGAAGGGATTCTGGACGATCTGGACGACGAGGATGTGGCGTTTTTCACGCGCGTGTTCGTGCGCGCGGGCGACCCGCGGTGGTACTCGGACACGCGCGGCAGTCCTTTGTACTTTTATTAAACTCCGCTTAGGAAAGCCCTTTGCACACGGTGCGCGTGACCAGAAAACACAGTGCCACTGCACCGCGCGCCTGAGTGGCGCCCGTAAGGGCGGAGGGGGCGTGTGTGTGCAGCGCCTGGGGGGGGAGGCGGCGGCCCAGGCCACGGCTGCTGCCTGCTGAGCACTCGCCTGCAAAGCTCCTGCTGTTGGAGCTGGGGGCCTCCCAGTACTTTGGGGGGGGGGGGAGTGGGGCAGGGGTTGTGGTTGACTAGTAGTGCTGTGGCAGCATGGTGTGCTTACATGAGAGGGCATAGCGCTGAGCATTGTGATATTGTCGGGTAGCAACAGGGGAGGGCAGCATGCTTGGTCACGCTTTTTTCAGTCGCGCACACCATCTGCACAGGGTTTTCCGCACCTTGAGCGCCATTGAACAGGAAAAAAGTACCCGGTACATACTTTAGTACTACGTAGTAGTATAATAAAACTGTCTGTCTTAACAGCGGCCACATCTGTGCTCTGCAGCTCCGGACCAGTGAGAGGCACTGCACCATAACTACAGCGTGTGCAAGCAGTTGAGCAAGTCCAAACTTTCTGTGTGCAGTTGCAAGTGCTGCAGTGCACAGTTGACACCATTTGGACAGCGTTTTCGCGCCCCAAGTGGAGTTGAATACGGAGCAGTGCAACATGTGTGCAAATAAGCCAAAGCAAATGTGCAGTTATTGCACCGCGAGCATTTGGCACATGTGGACAGCCCGCCGGTACAGCAAGAGGCCTTATGTTATGGTATTGGCGTTGTGCGTAGGCCGGTCATGATGCTAGAAGGATGTGGCTGTGTACAGCACACAAGTGCT
>JAULBY010010191.1:0-24901 GCA_032358315.1 Ophiocytium majus
AACACTAATGAATGTGCACTTACACATGAACATTAACATGGAGGCGCTGAGCTAAAGCACCCTAGCCAGGCACTTCACAGTGCTGAGCATTGCTAGCTTGTTCGCTCGCAATTGCCATGTTAACAGCATGTCTGATCTTGCCATTTCTGGTCACACGCACACGACATGTGTGCAAATGGCGTTCCGCGCCCTAAGCGGAGTTTAACAAAAGTACCTTGGTACCAGGTATACACTTCAAGTTGGTGCGAGTTTCTTGTTTGAGGCATGCCACCACAGTGCCATAATCATGATGACCGCTTTCACACTTGCCTCTGCCATGCCTATGCTGCAGTGCCATCATGATGTTGCACGTGTACCAAGGGCGGCGCCTGTTACTACAATGACTTAGTTGAACTGTTAAGCGTACACTACTAGCACCAAATCAATACTCCGAGTCAGAAGCCACTGCCGGCTGCGGTTGACTGAGCACTGCTGCATATGTCAGGCACGGGTACCCGTTAACAATTGCCACAGTAAGCAGCCCCTCGGCCCAATCATACAGGCCAGTGCTTGATAATTGAGCTTAGTACCACATGCATGTAGTCAATTCAAGCGGAGTACTGCAGTACAACAGGCATGGAGGACATGCATGGTCGGGAAAGACAGTGGGGCAAGCACAGGTACGCACTCGCCGGATCCGTATGACAACACGTACTACGTACTACGTAGTACACCATCATGCCTTTTCTTTTAATTCGAATGATCAAGTTGCGCGCACATTACTATGGGAGTGCTACTAATATACCTATGATACTATGTAGTACGAGCAGGGCAGCGCCAGAAGCTGCGTTGCGTCGCCTATCAACCGTACTGGTCCAGGAGAGGAACGGTCACATTTGTGCACAACAGGCTCCTGCTTGCGGCTATGCTGCAGCGGCTGCCATGGCATTCACTGAGTGGCACTTGTCACGCATTATGGTGGAGGTGGCGTACGTGTATATTATGTGGGGCCTCAGGCTTGCTCAACGAGACTCATGATGGGGGGAGGCATCACGTATGGGTGCTACTAGTAGCGAAACCAGTCGAGAAGGTGGAGGTGCACAATTGTGTGCCCCCCTAAAAACACGCCAAGGTACTGTAACAGTAACTGCTGCCACTTACTTTCAGGGTCCGCCTGAGTGTGTGGCACCTGGCTTTCATCATGGTGGAGGTGTCGGCTATACTGTGTGGGGCTTCAGGCGTGCTCGTGATGTCAGGAGGCATCACGTATGGCCCACATGATGGGTAGCAAAGGTGGAGGTGCACACATGTGTGCCCCCCCAAGTACGGGCCAAGGTCCTGTACCTGTAACTGCTGCCATGTGCTTTCGGACCCCGCGCCATGGCAATAGACCCCTGGGCTAGCTTGTGGCACCAAAATTTTCTTCGGAGTCCCTGATGGCCGCCCTCAGTGCGCGGCCGGGGGTGGAGGGGCGCGCACTGGCAGGGCCTGGCGTTGGTAGGCGAGCTACGGCACTGGCAGGGGTGATTGGGGCGGGGATGGGACTTACAGTGATGCCGCTGATAGGCGCGCGTTCTGCGCCTGCCAGTGGGGTAGATGGGCGGCCTGGCACTGAATCCGCCTCGCTGCTGTTGAATGTGCTGCCCGTCGCGCCGCGGCCAAACCGCTTGCCGCTGCCGCTGCCGCTGCCGAACCGCTTGCCGCTGCCAGCCCTGCGCTGCATGGTGTAGGTGGTCCCATCGCTGCCGCGCTGCAGGTCGTGGAACGACTTGAGCTTCATGGCCTTGCCAAGGCGGGGCCACAGGCGCTCAATGAGCGGCGCGATGAGCAGCACCAGCGTGAGGACCATGAGCAGGGCGCCGAAGACGTTCTGGGTGGTGCTGGAGAGGTAGTCTGTCCGCACCAGGTAGAAGACGAGCATGCTGAGGAAGATCAGGGCCGTGCCCAGCGTGTACAGGCGGCGGTCCACGCTGTGCTCGTGAGGCTGCACGTAAAGGTACACGACCGCGCACAGGAAGGCAAACACAAAGGCGAAGGCCAGCTGCGACGACGTGCCGGGGACGATGAAGGTAAGGAAGGCTGCCAGCAGCAGGCGCCGTGCGCACTCCACGAGCTCCCAATACCACGCGTCGGCATGGTAGCTGTTCCACAGGAACGCGCCCACAGGCTCCTCCTCCCAGTCTGCGGCGGCGGCAACGTCCAGGCCGGTGCCGTGGGTGCGCTTGTACTGGCGCCAGATCAGGACGCCGAAAAGAGCGGGGACGCCGACCGGGTACACGGCAGCCATGCAGCCTGCATAGATGACGTAGCTCCAGTACTTGTCGGTGTAGCACTCCTCCGCGTAGTCTGCCCGGAGGTAGGACTTGTCTGCATACTCCAGGTAGTCGCATGGGAACGCCTGTCACCGCCCCGGGCAGACAGCCGGGCGATGGTTGTGGTGGCAACAGTGTTTGCGGTGGGCAGGGGCGGCGAGAGCGGCAGCGGTTGAGATTGTGGCCATAGCTGCTGCTGTCTGCTGCAGCAAGTGACAAGGCCTCAGATGGTTCTTGGGTGTAATGGTGCCCATGGCACCTCAAACACCTCTCTGCTTTGGAGCCTAGGCTACGCCGGCAGTGCTACAGTAGTAGCCAGTGTGGTGCACCAAAATGGGCTGTGTCACTAGCTTTGACTTATCAGGCGTTCAGTAGCTGCCAGTGCGATGCATTATGAAGTGTCATTGGCAATTGTTACGACGTACAAATAAACATGTGCAAGCTCTGCGCATTTAACATGGACTCGCCGTGGTTGTGCGCGCTTGCGGCAGGTGTCAGAGGCAACCATCCGTGCACATAGGTGCGCTTGTGACTGCAGCGCATGCACAAGCTACGGCATGGTGCACTGCTGTTGGGAAATTAGCACAGTTGGCATGCCCCAGGTTTCCAACCCAGTAGGAGTGCGCATGCCTCACTTGTTGACAATTGTTGCGCTGCACTTACACTTGAGCAGCGGTTGTCTGTCCGGGGTAGTGCTGCTGCCCGCACCAGGGCCACATGTGCATGAGAACGGCACAGGCTCTGTGCACTGCCACTCGGCAGCCGCTGCATATGTGCATGCACACTGAGTCACAAGCTGTGCGCACCTGCAGGATGGTGGTGGAAACCGACGTGAAGATGAGGTACAGGAATGCGAGTGCCATTGTTTTGTCGTGCACCATCATCTTGTACAGCCAGAGCCAGTTCTGCTGCATGCGGAAGCGTGCCGTGCCCCTGATGTACGCGCGCGGTATGAACAGGCACGCCACCACGACGAAGGGCGCCACGGTGCGGAAGACGAGCTTGGCGTAGAAGTCGGCGCCGTTAACGCAGCCCACCCACGAGAACTCAAGGTTCACCCAGAACATTGCGCCCAAAAAGGCCACGTAGGCGTCTGGCACGGACACGCCCGTGGCGGTGATGTACTGGGTGAGAATCTGCACAGCCACCACGGGCTGCCGCAGGCGTGCGGCGGTGGCCACCACACGGCGGGACAGCTTGACCGCAAAGGAGGAGTGCGGCTGGTCCGTGGGGGTGATGGGTGTGACAGGGTTGATGTGGGCGCCGTGTGTGTACATCCACACCACAAACAGCAGCAGCAGCACTGCCACAATTGTGAGGATGAAGCCGGTAATCGCCAGCCCCTTGTGGCAGTCCAGACACTGGTACCCGCCCACTGCCACGTGCTCGTCGCTGCACACCGCGCAGTCTGTCACGCACACACAACGCACACGAGGCGCTTGTGCCGTCAGCACAGGATGGGGTACGCATGTTAGTGCAAGCCGCGGCGGACTTGCTGCAGGTAAGCAGCGCACCCTTCTCAGTCAGAGGCTCTCTCGGCTGTGTGTCATTGGCACCTCTGCTGACTGCTCAGTAGTAAGCAAACATGGCATGGCAGACGTGCACCCACAAATGGCCACTTCAGTCTTACGCATAAGCTGTCGCACAGTGACTGTCATGCGCGCATGCAGGTTCGCATCACAGTGGGCCGGCACTTACATGTGCCCTCGTAGCCATCTGCGCAGTAGTTGTCCGTGCTTGTGATTGCCGTGCCGCCGTTGCATGCGTTGGGGTTTCGGCAGAGCCTGCGGTGTCCACGGCACAAGGCACACAACAGTTACTGTCGGTCAGCTGTAGGCATGGCAGTGTCTGCTCTGTCACAGTGGTTGGGATTGCTCCGGGACCCCGCGACCACTCGTTGCGGCAGTTGCAGACACCTGTGCCCGCTTTCTTGGCGGGCACTTGCTCCATTTTGTGCCACAGCAGCGCTTGTTGTGTGCAAAGTACTCGCAGGAACAGGCGCAGTGCTCTGCACCTCATCACAGCCTGCTGCCTGGTGTGCAAGGCAGCAGTGGTGGCATTATTTAGCTGCCCAAACACCACCTTCTTTCACACTGTGCTTGTGTAGCGACAACGCCTTTCAGATTCATCACACCCCAGCCCAGAGTGCCCTCTGCATGGGGCGTGTAGCACCTGGCAGACATACATGTGCAACTGCAAGGCGTCCCTGGGTTGTGGGCGGTGGCAAAAACCCAACTACACATGCTATACAGGCGCGCTGTTCAACTCCGCGGCCACAGTGCGATACTGCACGCTCAGTCTGACCCTACGCGCGCTAGCGGGACGCAATGAAAAGCGGGGATGTTCGAGCTTTACCTGGTTTCAACCTGCTCCAGCGTTTCTCGCCAGTAGCCCTTCCCCAGTGCCAGCGTCTGAACAGTCTCTCCAACGACTCCGCACTGGGTTTTTGGTGGCTCGCACAGTTTGCAGCTGTTACCAGAGATAAACTGGCCAATGGCACAGCACTCCCTGCGGCAAGTGTACAGTGTAACAGTTGGCAGGCCTGCTCAGCAGCCGCGTGCGCAGCTTGGGCACACCCACTGATGCCGAGGGTGCTGTTTACATGAGCCACTCGGGTAATGTATGCACTCGCCGAGTAGTGGCACGTATTAACACCACATGGTAGAAGAAACCAGTCACCGTGATCGTGGGACCCGGGCAGTCTGACGGAATGCATCCGCACTGGGTTGTGCCAGCTTCTGAACCAGGTCAGGTCATCGTGCACAGACTGATCGGATGCATGTGGAATATATATGGTGGCACAGCCACATGTAGGCATGCCACAGGTAGCATAAGGTTGTGAAACGCCAGGCATGAACACTGTGCCAGTTGCACAAAGCCGGGGGTTGAACCTGCACGCGAAAGTCTGCTACAGGACAGCCAAATTGATGCTGTAACGGATGTGGCACAGCACAGCTGTCCAGAGCACCTGAACAGGCAAAAGTGCGGTACTACAGTATTTGTTGCCCATGGCAATGAAAAGACATGCAATTTGCTAACCTTGCACATGCTGCTACCGATTCACACAACATCATAATAACATAATGTACTTCAGAAGGTGTATGTTTGCCAATGGCATGTATTGCTTTACATGCGCCGTATGCATGCAAATAAGGACATAAAGATACCTTAATACCACTGTAGTAGGTACTACTGATACGATGGTATACACACATAGGCATGCATGTACACCAGTATCATACCAATGTGTATCATATTGGTACTGTACAATAATATGTGAACGTGCAATGGTAAATGCGCTCTAGTAGCATGCTCGCACTCACCAGCCTGTGTCCCAGCCTGTCGCAGCATCTGTGCAATTCACGCCTTCCACTGCCCCCTGCCCTCCAGCAAAGCAACAACTTGCAGAGTTATTTTCTATCGTGGAGCCCACGAGCTCCAGCGACAGGGTGCTGCTGTCGCCCTGCTGAAGTATGCCGCCACCACCGCCATTTTCGACCATGTTGCCAGTCACGGGGGTTCTCAGCAGCCGCGAAGGAGACGTGCCTTGAGAGGCTGGTTCAAAGTACATGGCACCACCACCCTGGAAGGCTCGGTTGTCAGTCAAGCTGCTGTCCTCAAGAACGATTGGCCCCGCACCTTTCCATACAGCTACAGCGCCTCCCACGCTTGCTGCAATGACAAAGGCAGCACCGGCGCAGACAAGCGGTTTGATGATACCAGCGTTGTTGTGCAAGAGGTGCTACCGGTAATGTCAAGTAGCGAGCTGCAAGTCACAATTTCATGTGCGCACCATTATCAATACTTCTGTCACGACATGCGGGATGAAGCTGCATGTGAGTCAGGGTCTCCAGACGGCGGTATATGCTACGGCAGGCCGGTCTGCCCACTCAGACGCCCCGCACGCCTCTCGGCATGGTAGCCGGCTCCTGTTGTGGCATGTAGCACACACGCATGACACAGTGGCAAGGCTGAGGTGTTGGCAGCTCGAGTTCGTTGCCATGCAATTGTGTTCCCGCAATCAGCACTGGTTCAGGTTTGCTGTAGCACCCTAATTTCAGGCCTAAGCTTGGAATTCAATGCTATTACATGCGCTTTCGCATCGGCACCGGGCTATGTGCTCCATGCATCGACGCAAGGCAGGTTATTCAGCCAGTTCACTAAGTTGAGCGCTTTCTGACGTGCTAACTTGACCCCAAGACTGAGTCTGTTTTGCTAACACGGACTTCGGATTGTCTTGAGGTCACAAAGTGTGACACTACCTTTCACTGATGTGCGAGTGCGCTGCACAGGAGGTCTGGACTGTGTCTCCTGCAGCCGCACAGCTAGTAGAAATCCATTGTGGGCGCGCAGACAGGACGGCACCGCTCGAGGCACATCTTGCTGCACACATGTGAACTGTCAGTCCAGGTGCCTTGCCAGTGGTGCAGGCTGCGTGGGTTGTGTGTGGCAAGGCACGGACGCCTGGCCACCTGCCGCGGCGGCCCTGGGGCCCATTGCCCCAGCACCCCAGTCATGTGCCTGCCACTACCACTGCCGCACCACATACCCAAACACACCAGCACCCGCCGCCGCGCGGCGCCCGCGGCCCTATGGCGCTCAACGTGAGAAGCGGGCGGGCGGGCGGCACCAGCAGTGAACATGCCTGCAACTCTGCAACATTCACATCTATAGGTCTGTCTTAATGAACGCTCGCCAGAGCACTGGCGGCCGGCGCGCTGGACCTGTGGCTCAGACGCGCCGAGCCGACTCGCTGCCCTCGGTAGCCTACAGCTTTGCATCGCATACTACTACGCGTTCATTACGTCCTGCGTGGCATCGGTGTGGCGCCGCCGGGATCCGTGTACACCGTAAGTGGCGCCGTGTAGGGCAGGGCCTGGCCTGCGTGCAGCGCCAGCGCGTCGCGCAGCAGCTGCGCCGCACCGCTTCGCCATACCGCCTTGCCTCAAGTGGCACAGCTGGACACCTTTGGCAGGGCTCCCTAAAAGGACCACCACCTACGTGTGGCGCAGCACGTAGACACCTGTGCCTCCGCCGCCGGCACCCGTGATACAAGACATCGTCTGCGGCATATGCACATGCTCCTGTGCACGCGCTTGGCCTCAATGCCAGGCGGAGGCTGAGCATGTGGCGTGCTTGCTGTAGTGCCACCACACCGCCTGGCTGCTACTACTAGCTACCAGCCTGAGCAGCCTGGTAAGGACATGATTTGGGGTGAGGGGTGGGCTAACAATACATCTTCATGGTGTAGCACCACGCAAATGACCCGTTGCCAGTACTGTGTACATGGGTATCAGCGTGGCTGCAAGGTCATCTGGAACCAACACAAGGTGGCTCATGGACACCACTGATGCAGTATGTGGCCACCGCCGCACAACCAACCACTCGTCGGACCGACGAGTGCCTACCCTGACATACCAATACTAGCACCAACCTACCACGGTGGTGTGTTTCAAGTACTGCACACACATGCGCGAAGGCGGCATGCTGCCAGCTCTGCACAAACCACCACGGCCACTATACAATGAGTGCAAGAATACCCACACTGCAAGGCACTGTGTTGAAGTCTGCGCCAACATTGATGCTGCTGTGTCCAGGCTGGTGCACAAAGCAGCCATCAATGATGTGCCCGTCGTCATTAGACACATCCTCACCATGGTCACCCCCCTGGTGCCTGGTTGATAAGCGTCTGCAGCACACGCACATGCACCTGTACACCCCCCCGGCCGCAATGCCGGGCGTGCTGAGCATCTGCCGCAGCACATGCACATGCTCCTGTGCACCTCCCGGCCTCAATGCCTGGCGCAGGCTGAGTATCTGGCGTGTATGATACAATTGTCTGGCCGTATATTGCCAGCACTGCGCAAACCAGTACGGCCACTAGACAACGAGTGCAAGGATAGCCACAGTGTGGAGTGCAGGCACTGATTTGAAGTCTGCGCCAACACTGACGCTGCTGTGCCCCAGCTGGTGCACAAAGGCAGTGAATGATGCACCCTTCCTCATCAGACCCATGCTTGCCACCCCCGCCGGGCAGTGCCTGGTTGAGAATGTGTGCAGCACACGCACATGCTCCTGTGCGCCCGTCGGCGTCAATGCCGGTCGGATGTTGAGCATCTGACGTGCTTGCTGCAGTGGCGCCCACCAGCCTGGCTGGTAGCTACCAGTAGCCTGGTAGGTGTCGCCAGCCAGACGATGACTTAGGGTGTGGTGGGGGGGGGGGTTACTTACCAGACACAATTCGTGGTGACAGCACACAAGTGACCTGCTTGTCAGCACTGTACACATGCCATTGGGCGTTGTGGTTGCAAGGCCAACTGCAACCCCTCCCCTTTTCGCCTGGCATCTGCCAAGACCACGCACCTCCAAATCATCACGATGTGGCCGGAAGTCTGAGCCCGAGCCGCTGGCAGCTTGTGTGTGCAACAACGGCTCATAGGCCTGCACCTCTCCGAGACAACTCGCTTTTGCACCATGCGATGCCATTGGCACTACGACGGCTCATACTTTACTATGTTGGTACAATTAGTACATGAGTGCACATTTTGGGCTATATTGGGCCAACCACTACAGGTGTCTCACCTGTGTTACCAGACATGGGCGTCGACGTTATTGTGGCGGTTGCACCCTCCGCAGCAACAGCGACGGCCCCGCCCTTGCTGCTGGCTGCAGCATCACGTGACACAGAGGCAAACAGGTGTGTGGATCGATGAACGCGCCAAGCCTTGCAGTTGCACACAGGACACAGTCCCAGATATGTGCACCAGTCATTTTGGATACCTGGTCCATGTCAGGTACGATCCCTTCTTGCTTCATACAATACCGTATAGTGCCTATTTTAAAACACACAATGTCATCCACCTCCCCAGCTCAAACTGGAGCTCGAGTTGTGAATGGGGCTGTGTAGGGCAAAATACTAAGCTTTCCAGATCAAACGTCTGTTCAACGCCCTTGCCAACGGTACACCTGGTGTAGACGTCGTCTTGAGGAATGCAACATACATACTACGGCGTAGGGTGCCAATCCGTATGTCTGGGTGCCACATGGAACCGTATACTACGTAGTATAACGTAATACTATAATAAACGTACCTATACGAGTGTTCCGCGTATACATCAGTTTTCGACAAGGCGCAGCCAGGACACCGGCATACCCTGTGTATGAAACTTCAAGTGCGACCGGTTGTTGCAATGCTGTGCAGCATCCGTACAGAGTTTACTTACAAGCAGTTTTTCATGTGTTTTTTCGTGTGCTTCCTTTTGGGGGGAGCCCGTGGGGTTCGCACGCGCTGTTTGTGAACACGCGTGGCAAATCCTACAACGCACCGCCAGCCGGGGCTGTTGCAACAAAACCGTGCACCCAGTGGGCATGAGCATTGCGCTCATGCACCCTGAGGGTCCCAGCAATACAGTAGCTGCTCGACAGGGTCTGCTCACCTACCAGCTACTTGCACCCTCAGAACCGTTGGCTGTGATGCATACTCTTAGTAGCTCAGCTTGCCTGCCCTGAAGAAGGGGGCGGTGCTGCTGCTGACACCTCCATGGCTGCAGCAGCAGCCCGCCAGCATCGGCACCATTACTGGTCCCGCACTTTGCTTCTATAGCTATAGTGGTGGTTCGGCAGCGACAGCTGCAGCGCTAACAGCGACCAGCTCCGTGTTGCTGGCGGGCCGGCAGCCTTCAAGGTGGTGGAGCGGTTTAGGGCTTGAGCACAAATGACTGCGCCAGCAGCATCTTGTGCTATGGCAGCAGCTTCAGACCTTGAAAGAGACCACCGTCTGGCCTGACCATACTGTTTGTGCTTGCAAAGCGCCCCACAGGCCTCTGAGGCCTTGCGGCGGCACTCTGGCGGTCAGACATGAGCAGCCATGCACTCCAGGCGCCTGCCGGCAGGCGCCTGGAGTGAATGGCACTGCATACGGACTCTACGGGCCTTGAAGCATGCGTATACGTTATAGATGCCGAATGTATACATATATACAGTACAGTACTTCTGAAGTATATGCAGTAAATACGTATGGCACGTTCATGACCATACGTGATCCAAGAACTTGCAGAGGGCAAAAGGCTACGATGGGCATTTTGCTTACTTAGACCGTTTTTCATAGCGACCCCAAAACGCGCTTGGCCGATAACTAACGCCCGGGCCCTTCGCGCCGGAGGGCCAGTTTACTCTTTTAAGTGAGCCGCAGCCGGCTGGAAACGAGAGCAGCACGTTTATCGGTGGCCTCAAAGTCGCCAGTAACCTAAGCTAACTCTGCGCACACACGCCTGCAGGCGGGCGTGCCCCTACAGGGGCTTCTGCTGCTGTTGAAATGCCTGCCGCGCTGCGAGCCACCCGCAGCGGTTGCGTGTAGCGGCAGCACGACCCGTTTTCCTTTCGAGACAGTTGTCGGTGGCCGATAACCGTGGCCAATAACTGTGCAAAAGGGCTCCAGGGCCAGCCACGGCGGCCGAGAGGCTCGTTGGTGGCAGCGGGTGCCTGGCTGGCATCAACAGTAGCCCTACTCGCGCAGACGCACCCACGTTTGGTAGTATGTGGCGGCAGTGGTGTGCCTGTGCGCTCCCTGGTGCCTGCACCCGTTTGTCGTTCTCGGTTGCTGGCCGCCAGGCCCTGTGAAGATCGTCGCCGATTTCCTACAGAAACCAGTCATCTGGAGCGCGTTTTGGGGTCGCTATGAAAAACAGCCTTCATACGTCGAGAAGTGGCTGCTTACTTCGAAGTAGGTTGCACCTTTTGGGAAACGTGTCTTGGCGCAGCCTGAGGTCAGGCTTTAGTATGGTGCAGTACTCCAACTAAAACGTGGTTTGTCAAATCGATATGTGCAACTTAAAAAGCTGGCAGGTACCACACATTAAAACCTACAATCTGAACAGGCTATGCTATGCTTGAAGCCATCGTGTGCCACTTCTGAATCATACCCTCGGGAGAGTATATTGTTGACTGAGCCAAAGACAAACCACATGTGTGTGACAGTCGACCATCTCTCCTGTTTGAATTGCCTTTTCTACGTTTTGCATCCGATGAGTCAGAACTTTACAACTGTTTAATGTGTGCCGTCGGCAGTGATGCACACAGGTATTGTGCTGCAGCTGTCTTGTTCAGAAGTAATACTAAGTAGGAGTCGCCCGGGCTGGAACTTTGGGAGGGTCAACATAAATGGGGGGGGGCACAAAATTGTGGCAGCCACGCACTGAAGTAGTGTAAAGCAGCATACCCAGCTTTTACTATACCAGCAGCGCAAAACAAGGGGGAGGGCAACTTCAAAAGCTCCTTTGGGAGGCACCCAATCAGTTATTGAAATTTCAGACCTAGGTGACTACTTCAAAATAAGGCGAAACGGAAGCAGTACCACGTGCCACCCACCGCACATGGCATAGCTCACACAGGTCTGCTGCATATCTGGCAGCATACACAGCACGCTACGGCACCCACTTGGCGCACTGTCAGGTGTTAGCCAGGCCTAAGCAAGCACTGCACAACGCTATGACATGGGGAGTTAGCTCGTGCACCACAATGCGGAAGCGGCAAATTATTAAATGCACGGCAAACGTTGCCAGCGTCAAGGCATGCTCACCTGTGTTGTTGGTTATGTCACAGTTGTCCAACACCAGGACGCACCCTGAATTTTCGCAGTACACCGCGCCCCCTTCACCTCCAGCTGCAGCATTAAGGCGGAAAGGCAGGCAGGCAGGCAACAGCCACAGTTCTGAGGAGCACAATGCAGGCAATGCAGGAAGTGTACACGTAGGACCACACATCCGCTGCGTGGGCTAGTGCTTGGCCCTCAGGCTGCAGCATGCTGGTCCCGTGCACGCTGCTGCAGGAGCTGCACGCATGATCAACATCCGTTTCTACTGGTAGGTACTGCATGTGCACGCCATAATGTTCATCCAGTACTTCCCTGCAGTGCCACTCACCCATGCAAACCAAATTGAAATGCTGTGTCATAGAATGCCAAGGATCCTTAGGGCAACTTGGCACATACTTCTACACAGTAGCACCACTATGTAGTGCTGATGCACCTGACAACACAGTTGCTGCAACATGTTTCATTTCAGAGTGCAATGCCATGAGCAGGACTGCAGCCGAAGAGGCTCAGCCAAGCAGAGCATGCGTCATGGTCATACTCATGCCACACATGCAGAAAGCTTAAAAATATTAATAAGATAGTATCAGCCGCATGGTGACGACAAGTGCAGTGGGCAGCAGCGCATGTTGTGTGCTGCCACACACACGCTCGTCCTCCTGTGTGGCACCAAATAATTAATGCTCACTCAAGTGTTAACAGCGGGTGCTGTGTGGCATGCAAACCACTACAATGATGGTGGTTCCACACCTATGTTCGCAGATATGGTGGTCTTGGATATCGCCACGTTGCCGCCATTGATTGCAATGGCGCCACCATGAGTGATATCACCTGCGATGGGTGCAGACACGAAGTTCGAAGCACAGTGCAGCCGTGTGAGTGCACGACATTTGGCAACCCCGTGTACAACGCGGCTGTGAACGAGCAGCTGAAGGAGAACATGTTAAATTTATGGAACAGTGATGTACGCAAGGAAACTTAGAGGGATCTACCACCAGCCAGGGCCAGCCTTGAATCAGCGCTGCTTGGCATTGCCACCATGCTTTATCCATGTAGCCAAGGTGCTCAGCAAGTTACAAAAACGCGGGCCTGGCTCAGTTGACAAATGAGGCACGCAGTCGCCAATTCCTACGTACCGTGGCGTTACTCAACTCACCGCTCATGGGACGGTGAATGTGGCAACGCATATGATGTTGCATGGCTGTGGTCAATGCCCACGTGCCTGTGGAGGGACACTCACATTTGTTGCCCTTGAACCTTGACTCCTTAACGGTGACGTTGCTGTTCTGCGTAAAAAATGCACCGCCCTTGCCGTCTGTGGCTGTGGTAACAAGCATTCACACATGGGGCGCCGAGCCCGGTGCAATGCCCCGTAGAAAGAAGTGAAAAATACAGCATTGCAGTGCTTCACGTTTCAGCAACCCCATTTAGCCCACTGGGCAGAGTCGCAGGCTGCACTTTTAAGTGTAGTGGGCCAGCACCAGCCGCCTTTTGGCCCCTGGAGGCGTACTTGACAGGTGGTTTCAACCTGTCTGCTGCAGCCTTGAACTTCCCAATTCAATTGGCCCAGTGGGCCTCGCGCAAAATGGGAGCACAATGTGTCATCTCATGACGGAGTACACGTTGACAGCGTATTACAAACACTTCAAAGTATGTGTCTCAGCCTCAAATAAACAGTCTGAGCGCAATGCAAGCAACTTCACAACAGCTGCTGCAGTTGGTAAATGCCATGTCACATCACAGTGACTGTGGCGCCGTGACAGTGCATCTGATTCAATGACACTGACAGGCAGCACCGGCACCTCCAACTCAACACGTCTCACATGTGTTGTTTGTGAATGTGCAGTTGATGACCTGCAAGAGTGCGCCGTAATGATAGATTCCGCCAGCCTGGAAACCTGTGCAAAGCGGGAGCCACAACGTCATGTGCACACCGCCCAGGTGCGTGCAAGTGCCAGGTGGGCATGATGATCGTGGTAAGCTTCAGTACAAATTTGCAGCGGCGGCGAGCACAGCATGCCCTGTGTTGCTGCCACGTGATTGCCAGCCCCAGCATGGGCACATACTATTATAGTAAGTGCATTACTGTTACAGTGTAGCACAACCCTGCTCGGCCAGTTTGTGATGACTTCAGCAATTGCTCATGTGTCACATGTGCCAGTGGAACAGTGGAAACACGAAGTCGCATACCTAACATACCAAGGGATATAATAATTGAGTGCCGGCATACTTAATGTTTGGCAGCCCAGGGAGACGAAATGCTGCTTACAAATGATGGCACATAGCTGGAAATGCACCGGAACACGTCCAGCTGGTGTGCAGAACATAGTGTAGTCGCTGGTGATAAACCACGGTTAGGTGTACTTACGATCAGACATGAAATTGTATCATACACCATACACCAACATAACATTAGGGCATTTACGACAAGCTAGACTTCTGAATCCGTGTTTACACATAAGGGAATTTTCGATATTTCAAACTGTACACGCTGCTGTGCAGCTGTGCAGTGCACACTTGCACACGGTATGACTCTGGTAAAGCATTGCTGGCATTTTTAGGCTAACGGCATACGGTGACCCGTGGTCTTGACAGCCTGCTAAGCATGAAAAATTAATGTCAATGACCCACAAACGTGGTTGATGCGTACAAATGTAAATACCGTATTTACAGACAGTGCACATGCAGCAGCTGCCATCATTGTGTACGTGCATTCTAGCATAGCAGAGGTGATCGACCTGTGTGTACTGGCTGGCGGTTCTGACAGGTACACGGTTGCGCGTGTATCACCATTTGCCACAGTCACACTGTGATTGCCTGAACATAAAAACATCACCTTCTGCATCTTGTGAACAACGATGGTGTCTGTACAGTAGCAGCAGCTCAACGGACAGCTGCCGCAACCGCAGGCTGTCCGTATCAGATTCTGCATCTGCAAGTGCAAATTTCCTACCTGAGTTGCCAGAGAAAACTGAGTCTTCGATGGTGACGCCTTTGTTCTTTACTGCATTGCTGTCGATGTTGATGGACCCACCGTTGACACCTGTAACAGCAGCAACGTGCATGACAGGCACAACCAATAACATCTGATTTACCTTTAGTATGAATTAAACTCTTCAAGACAATTGTAACAGTCCTTCAAGACAAACAAACAGGTAGCCTGATGATACCATCATGGATGCATGTTTGGAGAGTAATGCGGCACCAACTCTTGGCGCAGTTGCAGCACCACTGGTCCAGTGCCAGTCAGTGACAGCCTGGCACCCATCTACAGCACAGCTGCTTGCAGGCTGTTCCAGCATGATAATGCCAGAGGCCATGTGATGGGTGACAGCAGAAGCAGCTCAAAAGGAGGGGCACCTACAAGCGGCGTTGACACAGCCAGGGGGGCCCAGGGTTTGCGCACCTCTAAAGGTAAACAATGCAGCTGGCAGTGCGACAAATTGGTGTGAAATGCACTGGGAATTTTGTGGGCAGGTGCAGGTACGTGCGCGCTGCCAACAGGAGCACCTTTGAAGCAAAATTCGAATTAGTTGACGTATTTGTACCCTCGCTTTCTTTTAGACCTGGAGTACAGCTATGATGTAATTGTTGTAGCTGATGACCCAAACTTGAAAGTGGCTATTTTTTTCAATCCACCAAAACAGTAACAGAAGTAGGTGGCCCGGGTGACTGCTAAGGCAGCAGACAGTGGTGCGATATCAAAATACCTATGTTCCCGGAAAAAAGGGCGCGCTTGAGGACGCCACCTGCGTTTTTGAAAAACACAGCACCGCCACTCCCACTTTCGCCCTCGCCAAGGACAGCACCTGCAAAATACACATGCAGCATGAAATTACATGACATAAACACGTGGGCACATGACATTGATAAGATGATCTGATTACGATTTGTGCAGTACATGCAGCAAGGAGGCACACGCCAGGCACTTCCCAACAAGTAGTGCACTTCGGGAATCCTGTGAACGCACCAACAACTGGCATGCACTGGTGCTTATTCTTGCCGTGGCAAAAACCTGGCATGCTGAACGTTCTGCTGCATTCATCATGGGCTGCCAGAAGGTAATTTACAGAGTGGCCAAAAGCGTGCTTGTACTGCTTCGTGACTGCCAATGCAAGAAAGCAATAATCGCACATTATGCGCAAGTAGTGATGTGCCAATCCATACGCTTCAAAGTGTTTGACAGCACAGCATACCACAGTGTGGCCGGACGACGGAACGGTTTTCGATGGAATGTCGTCGCGACGGAGCCGACAAAGCGTCGCGTGATCGCGGACCAGCGTGCCAACTTGGTTGAAGCTCCGCCGTGGCAAAAATCGAGCACCTCACACAAAGCTCGCCGTAGGGCCTGCTTAGCGTCGCTGTGCGGGCAGGGTGACTCCTGCTGCTGCCTTACCTTAACAGCACCACAAGCGTGACAGTGCTGCGGCCGCCACAGCCTTGGCAGTTACTGTTACTGTGTTAATGGTTGTAGCATTGGTAGTGCCTGGCCCGGCCATAGTGACTGAGTGATTTGACGCCAACCGTAGCGGTCGGAGTGTCAAAGGCACTGGCACCTGCAAAAGCTTTAGGCACTGCGCACTGAAGCATAAGCCAGTTGGTGTAGGTGACTACGTAGGTACCAAAACCCTTGCATGCACCCAACCATTGCCACAGTACAGTGCCGTCGCGATTTAGTGCGGGGTAGTGTCGCCCGTGTAGCACAGCCCACAAGCCATGGCATGATGCTCGTTGCAAGCACTGTAATGACAGTTGACCTTTAGGGCTAGAGTGCCTGATGCGATTCCAAACCAAGTTGTAGCAGCTGCTTGGTAACTCAGAGCCAGGCGTTATGCCATAATACAAGAGAGTGTGGACACTGACACGGTTGGTACTGACACGGTTGCTACACAACCCCTGTGCCATCGCTGTGATGATCGCCAGCGGCGAATCCAGAAGCAGGCGCCCAATGATGACTGTGATAGCGCATGCACCACAATATGCTACGAAGCCTGATCAACTACCATGTGCCTATGGGTTCTCTCTTTATACCAGCACAGCGTCCTCCGGATGCACACATCGTCACCACCTGGTCTCAAAGCAGTCTGCACGCCAGCCTCAGGCCAGGATCAGTGCAGAGGCAGGCGGCTCAAGCAAGGTCACCTCTGTTGTTGATGAAGCTGGTGTCTTCGAAGGTGCAGTAAGCGTCTTCGGTGCAGAACACAGCGCCTCCTCGGGTATCAGCTGCGAGAGCCAGCGCACAGGCAACATGGTTTTAAACCTTGTGAGTGGCAATGAGTCAACCTGTTTAAAGGGCTGAAGTGGGTCGTGCGGCTAGTAGTACACACGCGTCATTTGGTGCCACATGTACCGGCGGAGCACTTCATGTGCCTGCACAGATATTTCTGCCATAGCAATCCAGAGATACTGGTTTGTCAACATCATCTGTGTACAAAACAGTTCATGTAACAGTATTGCGGGTGTAAGCCCATCACAGATTGTGCAACACCGGCGTGCCATGCATTACACCAAAGATGCCGGAACACTGACGCAGCACCGAGCTGCCCACATTGCACACGGCACCGAGCTGCCCCTGTGCCTAAATGGGGTTAAATGGTGCATGATGCACCACGCACTGCCATGCCGTTCTTAATATTCTGGGCAGACTGCATTTGTCAATGCAACATACTGGGTACCAGCTAGTATGACACAATGTCATGGCTGCCGCAGATGCGAGCTTCAGTCCGACCAGTAGTACCCGCAACAATTCTTACTAGGGGGGCACCAGTTGGCAGTCTCGCAGGCGCAAGCATGCACACGCCTCACTACTGCCAAGCCACCAGTGGCTTGCACACTGGCAACATCTCACAGCAAATACAGCCACCAGACTGGGCACAGGTGATGGATGTATATACTTGAAGTAAGAGTAAATTTGCGATGTACAGGGCTGCAGTGTGTGCATGCAGGTACAGGCGCCAGCAACGCTGCTTGGCGCCGTGGGCCTGGGGTCCGAATCGCAAATGCTGCCCCTGAGTCAGAACCACGTAGTGCAAGGACCGGCTGTCCAGCACTGGGTCTGGGATGGATATAATTGAAGCCTGGTCTAGAACACTGCTGCAGCAATGCTCTCAGCCGCGAGTTCAAGCGCTGGCAACCTTGATGTGCTGAGAACTTGTTTGAGTATGATACTTGTGATTTCAGGCTGCTGCATACGGTGCGGTTAGGCACGGTGCGCTCGCACATCCAATCTGCTGGAGCTGCTGCCGGCCGCCTGGTATGGCCAGTGGGGCCGCCGGCGCCACCGCCTGCTTGTGGGCACGTGGCAGCTGCAGTCGTGTAGATGTGGCTCACGCTGGTGAAGTTTTAAATTCAACGCCAGGACGCTGGCGCAGCCCTTGACACAAAAATATAACTCATGCGCTTGTCAATGAGCTGTTCCCAACTAAATACTGCCGCCAGACAGTGCCACGCAACACCTGAACGCGCTTGCCATGTCCCCCGCTAAGCACGGCCACCAGACAAACGGAGTGCTGCTGCATGACACCTGCATATCCCGGCCATGTGCGAATGCCAGGCGGTCGAGGTGGCAGGGACTGCAAACACTGGCAGCGCCGTGTACCACCATAGGGAAGGCATGGCCGCGGTGGCTGCCTTACCCTGCGCAGGCAAGTGCCTGATGCAAGCTTCGATGCCGTGCCTGCCACCTGGCATTGGGAGTGAGCTGCATCTAGAGCTGGTGATTTCTGAGCGACGTGCTGCCATCCGCCGCACGTATGTGTAGGTGTGCAATACTCTGTCCGCTGTACCATAAAATTGCATAGGCAACAGTGCATTCAGTTTTGTGCAACAAGCTAGTTACAGTAGTACAACCACCAGATACTGGACTGGTGGTGCCACTGCTGGGCAGGAAGGCACTGCGTCTGACAGTGAAGATGCCTGAAACAGAGAAACACGGATTCCTCAGCACAGGGCTAGGTGGCGGCTGCAGTTTGTAACAATGTGTGGCAGGCATGCGCCACTAGTCGCCCTGCTGGGGCAACCCTAGTGCCGTCCAACGCCTGCCACCCCAAAACAGCAATTTCAAATGGCGTGGTGGCGGTTTTGAGTGACCACAGCTTAGTGACGCGCTGCAGGGCATTACAAAGTGTCGCAGCAGTAGTGGCGGGCCCCACACGGCAGCTAGGCGCGAGCCAGTTGGTCAGCAGCTGGCTGTTTAGGTTTATGCCGGCCACAGCCATCGCACCCCCCCATCGGCAGTTTGCCCCGTTTAAGCAGGTGTCATGTACTTTAAGGCCGTGCCAGTGGGCGATCCGCCCTTCGGAAGCAGCACTTGCGGTTTTCTTAAGCAAAGGCTTTACGGCGGCAAGTTAGACATTTTCCGCACCGTGCACCAAAGACTCAGTTAAGCTTTGCCGGAATCGCACCAAACACTCAGTCCATTGCCGCTGAACCACACGCACGACATGTAGTGTGACGTGACACCTTTACAGTTGTTGCAGCGTACTTCTACTCTTAGACTATTAGGCCATTATGATAAGCGGTGCTGTATTACTGGGGCATTTGAGCAGGTGAATTATTATTTATAAATACCCACCCCTGGGCCGCAGACCTTGCGCCTGGCACTCTGCTTACACCATGGCCGCACGTGGGCCGCTCCTCGCTCAGTCATGTTCGAAGTTTGGTTCTTGTGAACTTGTGCACCAAGTATTCAGCGACCACGTTGTTGCTTTCGAGCGCTGCTGCCACGCATCTGCTGATACCTGCTGCCAAAGCCCTTGCAATTGGGCTGCCGATGGAAATGCCTACTTGACTTTTATGCTGCAGCTGTACCAATTACGTAGGCCTATTGATTTGCACTTGTGGGCATGCCACAACCCAGGTCATGCACGCTGGCCTGCAGCAATGGCCATCACGCCCGTCAACGAACGCACATGTTCATGTACATCTTGTACTTCTTTAAGTATGCTCACCACGGTAGTAGACGTATTTGCTCCAGCCACGCTTTCAACGTGCCACTGGCACAAGCGCCAGTCTCATTGTATGACTTCATAGACCCCAGTAAGGAGGTGTTGACGCTGCTGCGCCGTCGCGTGAGCACTCACCCTTGTTGTCGCGGAACTCGCAGGAGCTGACGACCAAGCTTGCGCCATTCATCGCCGCAACAGCGCCACCTCGCCCTTGTGGTGCTTTGTCCTTGTCGTCAACCACTTGAGCAAACCCATTCTGCAGTGTCAGGCCCTCCAGCTTCAGGATTCCGTATACCAAAAAGAGACGCGATGCGGATCCTCCATCCACCGCCGCCCCAGACCCCACGCCCTGCACGGTCAGGCTAGAGCCTGCCGCTATGTTAATCGAGCTCTGCTGCAGCTGGATGATACCGTGCCACTGCACCATGATGTTGCTGCCTGGGCAAGATAGCGCATTTCGCACGGCCAGGACGTCCTCAGGGGTCCGGACTTGTAGCGTGCCACCAGCGGGCGTGCACACAGCGGGCGCCACCGGGGCTGCTGCTGCCAGACTGTAAGTGAGCAGGACACAGCCAACAACACCCAGCCATGCCAGCATGGGCCGGCGGCGCCATGCCCCCGACTCCGCGCCCATGGCACGCGCGGTGGCAGCTGGCGCCCGCTCAGTGAATGGGTGATACTTCGGGCAGTGCCACCCTTCAGCGCCCCCGTGGCAGCAGCGGGGAGGGGACGCCTCACAACTTCCAAACCCTCTCTCCCGCACAGCAGCTTCTGGGGGCTGCTGCGCAGCTGCGCAGCTGCTGTGTGTGGCTGTCCGTGTGTTGAAAAAACGCGTGAACTTTTAAAAAAGACATTTATATTTTTTTCCGGCCCCCGTACGGGGGCATTAAAAAAAGGTGGTGTTGACCAGCGCTCGATTACACCGAGACCCTGTTCCCTTAGCCAATGGCCGTGAGTCTGCACGGCCGCAGCAGCCTCGCGGGGGCTGGCTCTCCCCTCCTCCTCTCCACACACTGAGTGCATTTAAAACGAGGTCTATGGGTGGTCCAGCTGCTGCGGCGACAGCCGCTGCCGCGCTGCTGGCGGCGTTGGTGGGGCCCGTGTACGGGCAGGCCGCCCCGGAGCCGGTGGCGCTGCTCAGGAGCGCGGTGTCGATTTCCGCGTGTGCACCCATCCCCGGGCCCGTCAATGGCCCTAATTTCGACCTGGCCACTGACACATGTGCGGACTTCTACAGCACTTTCAACACCTGGTTTCCTGACTCCAATGTCCAAGGTGAGTGCCCAGCCTCTCGCTGCTGCTGGCAGTGCCTGCATGTATGACCTTGCATCAGGCTTTTTTTAGCGCAGCTAACGTTTGCAATGACTTCCACAGCAGGTCCTGACACAGGGCGCGCCGCCTCTCCCTACAATTTTGTTTTGCGCCGCGGCGGTGGCGCGGCGGTGGCGCGGCGGTGTGGCGGCGCCGCACCTGGCACTCATATAATAGGTTGCACCTGGCACTCATCTAATAGGTTACAGCAGCTTCTGGCCTGCCTTTTCACCGCCGTACACTCTGCGCTGCTGCTGAGTATTTCTACGCAACAGCTGTTGTTGCTGCCGCACACATCTGTTGTAGCAGCAGCTGCAGCTTGCTGGGGCGCACTGCACGTCGTGCTTGGCTCGCGTGTTGGTGGGAGCGGGGCCGCCACGACCAGCAGTGACGTCTGCGTGAGCTGCCGCAGCTTCACCACCATACCAGTGCTGTTGCGTCGGCTTTCTGGCTGCAGTGCTTGGCATCTTTTGACCTGTGCTTGCCTTGCTGCTGCTGCTGCACCGCCACCCGCGCCACATGGTGTGTACACTTCTTGTTGCAGTTATACCTGGCGGCTTCATTGGTGACCCTAACTGCGAGGGCCTCGCTACGGCAGAGGCGCAGACTGCCCAGCGGAACGAGTTCACGTTCACCATTGGGGATGCCCCCGCCGACGAAACCACCAACCCTTCGTTCACCATCACGGGTGGCGCCCTCACCACCTTCACCGGCGCCGCTACCGGGCTGAACATCCGTGGCGTGGTGGCGGCCAACGACCCCGACTACAGGGTTTATGTCTTCCATGGCGATGTGCAGGGCCTTTGCGGCCAGGCTAGCATCGTTTGGGACAGCCTCTGCGATGCCAACAACTTCTTTGTGGCCATCAACCAGGTGTGTGCACAATCCGAACATGATTGAGCGCGTGCATGCTCGTCCTGCCTGCTGCGCGCATGCCGTTGGGATGTGGCCAGGATGGTGGGCGTGCCATGTGCACCGCGTTTGCCACACAAGCTGATGACTGCAACATGTGTCCCTGATCTGCGCCACCTTGCAGGGGAACACCTTCGACGTCTTCCGCACCCTGACGAGCAAGTGGGTCGTGTCCCGGCCCATTGATAAAACCTTGGTCTCCACGGGCAGGGCACAGGCGCTGGTCAGCCCTATCACACTCTGGGCCAACTCTGGCGCGTCTCTTCTCAACAGCAACCAAGGTGGCAGGGCGGGTGATGGCCGCAGCTCCGATGGCCGCTCATCTGATGGCCGCTCCTCGGATGGCCGCTCCTCGGACGGCCGCTCGTCAGATGGCCACAACGCACGTGAGCGGCGCGCGCGTGAGCGGCGCAGCAGCATTTTTGGTGCCGGCAGCACCGATGCTGAGGACTTCGCCAGCCTGCACGACGACTTGGACCTGCTGCGCAAGGTGCTCCACGGCGACGATGCCGCACGTGACTTCTTCCACGCCAATGGTGGGCGCCACCTGGCGGACGAGGGCGTGGCCCACATGCCTTCTGGGCGTCGCCTGGATGACGGCCGCGTCATCAAGGTGCTCATTGCCGTCACGCGGGCCTCCATTGACGCGGCACTGTCGGTGGGCCAGATCAACGCGCGTGCGCTCGCGGCCACCGTGTTCGCCAACCGGGTGCTGCGCCTCTCAAACCTCGACCTGCAGATCTCAACGAACATTGCGCAAACCACCTATGTTGAGCAGTCTCAGTTTGGCAAAGAGGACTCAACAACTGCACTGGCGCTGACGGACCTGGTCGCCAATCCCAGCGCAGCTGGCGATGTCGAAAATCTGCGCAACATGTACAACAGTGACCTTGTGCAGCTGTGGACCTACAACCCGGTCGACAAGGGCTCCTGCGGGTGAGCGGTTGGTCGTGCCATGTTGTGCTGTGCGCGTTTGTCACTGCAATGTTTGTGTTTGTGATCCACGTTTTGGCGCCAGCTTGTTGCATCATCACGGTGGTGGCATGGCACCCAGTAGCACTGTGTGCAGCCTGCCCCACAGTTAAGGCTCAGTGCCATGCCATAAGTATCCATACTGTAGCACATGGCCCATTTGCTGCAGTGCGTGGTCAGCTTGCTTTGATTGCTATCCAAACATGTGCGGCAGTCACCTGAACCAACCTCCGCCACATTGCTGTTGCCGCCGTTGCTGCTACTGCTGCTGCTACTGCCGCTGCTGCACACTGTGGCTTGTGCATGCACAGCTTTGCTTACACACTCAAGGGGTTCAAGCCCGCCGACCCCAGGAAGTACGCCTACTCTGCCACGCAGTCAGCTTGCTCGGTTATGCCAGGTGGCGTACTCCATGAGCTCGGTCATAACCTGGGTTGCCTTCACAACAGGCAAGTACCCCCGCGCTGTGCTATTTGCTTGCTATGTCACAAGTACTTTTGGCGTGTTGTTGTGTACTCCTGGAGGCACATATGTGAGTGTTTGCTAGCATACACAAGTGCGTTGCCATTGTTTTGAAGTGCTGCAATGGCTGCTGCTGCCCGTCACGTGCATCGCACGACAACCACTGGTGTCTCGCCTTGACACACCCCAACCACGACTGTCTCTGTGCACTTCTTGCCACTCCCGCTCCAGGCAAGACAACGGTGACAACGCCACACAGTTCATGTCATATGGCGTGGCATACAGGACCTGCGGCAAGCAGGGTGACGGAAAGTCATACATGACTATCATGGCCCATGGCTATCAAGACCCGGGTTGCCCGGACCCGCAGTGCACCCTGCCCGTTTTCTCTGGCGTGACCCCGTACATGGACTTGCCTATCGGCTCTTTTGAGGCAGACACCCAAACTGGCCAGAACAACGTGGCTGTTATCAAAGGCACACAGGTGATTGTTGCCAACTACAGGCAGGGCATTTAGGCAGTCACAAATGTGGTTGCTGCACGTGCCTTTGGCAGCAGTCGTACAAGGCGCCACTCGGTTCCATTTGATAGTGCCTTGAGTTCCTTTACTGTTAGGACGGGTTTTTGCAATGTTATATTCTACTACCGTCTGGTTTACTGGCAGCCCTTGCTGCGGTGCTTACGTAGCGCCTTCGTCACGGTGTGGCTCTGCACAGTGTGTCACGCAGGCCTCAGGGGTGCATACGTGCTTTGTGATTAAAGTCAGTGCACTGCACACCTTAGCACCTAGACAGGCCTGGCATATCGTAATGAAAGTGCATGCATTTCTGGACATGGCGCACCTGTGGACAGCATACCACCTGCACAGACCCTGTTTGTCACAGACCCTGTTTCCCGCATGCATGCTTGTCTGCTTCCAGTGCTTGCACCTCATGTTTAAGCAATGCCGAGGGATTCCCATAAGTAGTACCCTGTGGCGCCCAGATAGGCCAACATTGTGCCTGCTGCTGGACTTGTAGTATACTGCAGCATGCTTGTCCAGTCATGATGCCTGTGGCACAGTGTAAGCTACCATAGTAGTACAGTGTCAGTTCTTTTTCACTGCTGACTGCCTGAAATATTGTGCTGTGCGGCAGAGGACATTTGTCAATGATATGCTGATGTCACGGTGTACTTCAGAAGTATGTATACACTAGTAATGTATACACTAGTACGGTGTACATCCAAAAAAAATAAGAGTACATCCTCCCCACTTCAACTTGACAGACACACAGTGCAAAAACGTGTATGTGGCGATGATATACGGCGTATATACGTATACAATAGGCGTATATCCGGCCGTACCGCTACCAAATATCGAGGACATACATTACCGGCTGGGGGGCAACAGTACTGTGGGACGCAACACTCGGTTTGGC
>JAULBY010010202.1:0-24890 GCA_032358315.1 Ophiocytium majus
CCGGCGGCCACTGCCGCGCGGCCGCCTCCTCCCACCGGGGTGACGCTGTCGTCGGTGGAGACGCCGGCCTCGGCGCACAGCTCGTCATACTCATCCGGGCTGAGCTCTGTCAGGGCCTCCAGGTGCAGCTGCGGTGGGTGGCGGAGGAGGGGGGGGGATGGGGCCGCGGGGGCATAGTGCGTGATGCAGGTGGTTTGCGGCTTATTGCGGCGCCGCTCCTGAGGCACGGTGCGCACGCACGCCTGGCTGTAGTTTATGGGTACTTCTGCCAAAGTGTTAACTTAATCTCTGGCAGCACCAGGTCGGGGGGCGTGTGAAGATCTTGTCGCACAGAGGCGCGTGCGATTTGCCCAGGGCAGAAGTCAATTTATTGTGTGACATCCCAGCTGTGCTCAGCAGCACCCCCCTCACCTGCGCCCAGGGCTGCAAAAAAAAGATACGACCCATACGCCCAGTAGCAGCACTTGTTTTTGGAAGCCTGTGTGTATGGCGTATTTACAGCGCGAATCACTTTCAAATATATGTAGTAGTAGTACTAAATACTGGCAAACGTGTATTGGGCTCTTGCCCGCCCCGAGTGCAAACAAGTAGAACAACTACTGCAGTGCAGTATATGGAATATATACTTCTAGAAGTATACTTCTCCTAGCAGTGGTTTCAGAAGTGGTAAGACTACTACATACAGTACATGTGGCATAACTATATTTTCGCAACCTCACCTGCGCCTGCTGCCACGACTGCGCGAGCACAAAGACGGTCGCGTGGCGCGGGCCAAAGAGCGCGTCGTTCGCCCCCCCGGCGCCCGCCTTAAACTTTAGGTTCATGGGCAGTATGGCCACGCGGCGCCCCAGCGCGAGGTCCGCGTCCTGCAGCTTGCGGCTGTGCGCCTGCCCGCGCGTGGGGGCGTGGAGTAGGGGCAAGTGTTAGGCGCCGCGCGCACGTGAGATTGGCACATTGTGCGCCCTAGTAGTGAGACGCCTCTTGCGGCTGCGCGCGCGTGCGGGCGTGGAGTAGGGGCAAGTGTTACGCGCCGCGCGCACATGAAAGTGGAACACTGTGAGTCCTGACAAGCGCGAGGTCCATGGGGTGTGTGCGCACATGGGGGCGCAGAGTATAAGCAAACGCTAGGTGCTGTGCTCACATGGAAAGAGTACACGTGAGTGTCACAACAAGTGGTGGGAGGCATCCTGCAGAATGCGGCTGTGCGCACATGGGGGCGTGGAGCATGGGCGAATGTGGGGCGCTGCGAGCACACGAGAGTGGTACATAATCTGCACTGCCACACCGTGCATGCGGGTCGGCGCCAGGTGTGCCTCCTGCATGGCCCATGCACGGGCACGTGTTATTGCCACTGTCTCTGACTTGTACAACCCTACCAACTGGAGCGAATTCAATCGTAGAGCTGTGATGCGTGCAACAGGTACAGGTTCAACGGTTGAACAGTCGAACTACATGTGTGCTAGGACTGTACTTCGAAATGACTTGTAGCTGTACAGTTGCAAACATGTTCATCAATACACGAACACACACAGACGTACACACACGTGCATGTACTTCAAAGGAGCATTTATAGGTATTATCAGGGGTTGCAAGTATTCCCAACCTGCGAGCGGCTGCCAAACATCTTCGTCCGAGGCAGGTACAGCCCGCAGTTCTCGGTGCCAATGACGGCGCCCAGCAGCAGCACCTGCGGCACCCCCAGTGAAAGCAGCCACCACGCCCAGCAACACACACACGCGCACAGATGCCGGTCAGGGCAAGACCAGTGGTGGCTCCACAAACACAAAACTGCCGACAGATGCACACATGTGCAACAACCTTGCTGGGCCTGCAAAAGCGTGCATAGTGCTGAGCAGCACTCGTCGGCTAGCAACACGGGCAGGCAGTATGATTTTCCAGTCCGCACACCATGTGCACAAGGCGTCCCGTGCCCCAAGCGCAGTTGATGAATAAAGGTGCGCATGCCCATTAGTGATGTTGTCCAAACTCATGCCCCCCCGGCCTCAGGGGGCCGGAGGGGGGGGCGGGGGGGGGTCATGGACGCACGGAAATGGGAGGATACCCTCCCAAACACAGCGCCTTCTGCTTGCAAGCTACAAAGCTGTGTGTGGAGTGTCGCAGGAAAAAAAATGTATTGATAACGCATGTACTTCTGAAGTGCACGTACTCCAGATATACAATGCACACTGGCGGGGAGACCTTGAGTATATCGCTGCAAGATGACTTTTGACACTAAACAAAGAAGTATGTGGAAAACAGTCAGTTGCCGGATGCTGCATGACTGTGCTGTTGCGGTCACAGATAGGGACGCGGGCGTGGCACTGCCGCTACCACCTGCAAGCACATACACCGAGTGGCACATGCGACCCGAGCCTGCTGCCACCCCTGCCCCAGTGGCAGCATCTCCGCTGAAGTCAGCGCCCGGCCACTGCGACACTGCCAGCAACGGATGGCACTGGCGCACTCACCATCGGCGAATGCTGGGTGTGTAGTTTTATCAAACACCGCTCGGGGCAGGGAAAGCCCTGCGCACATGGGGTGCGGCTGAAGAAGGTCTGGGTGTGTGCATGCGCCTTTGGGTGCAGCATTGGCATGCACTGGTATGCGCTGGTGTGGGCAACTCACCGAGCCGCGGGAGCATTGGCACGCGCTAGTTCACATGTACGTGCTGGAGTGAGAGACTCACCAACCTGCGGGAGCATTGGAACGCACTCATACAAATATATGTGGTGGAGTGGGCAACTCACCGAGCCGCGGGAGCGCCCGTACGGCAGCTCTGCCCCTTTGGGTGCAGCATTTGGCATGCAATGGTACACATGTGCGTGGTGTTTTTTTTTGTTGCAGAGGGGGACTCACCGAGCCGCGGGAGCGCGCGTACAGCAGCTCTGCCACCTCGCGGAAGGAGGAGCCGTCCAGCGCACTGTTGGCCTCCAGCGGCAGCTTCATGGTGTACACCTGTGGCATGGAGGTGGAGGCACATGGAGCCGCGTTGACGCCGCCAGCAACTTCGCACTTGGAGTAATTCAGAATAGTTGAGACGTGAACATGTGTGAGCGGTGTACAGCGGTGGTCACTCACTTCTCATGGACCTTCCTGATCCTGTGCACGAGGTGTGTACAGCGTCGTCTCCTGGGTCAAGGGACTGAAGTCCACTACTGAAGCTGTAGTAGCACACTGGGCTTACACTAGAATGCGCAGTCCTGGGCACTGCAATCTTTTTGGCTAGCAACAGGGGGGAGCGGCATGCTTAGTCAAGCCTTTCCCAGCCACACGCGCCACGCGCATAGAGCTTGCCGTGCCCCAAGCGGAATTCAAAAAAACAAAAAGTATGCTGTGAGCGCAACGTGCTGTCTACACCTCGTGCAACGCCAAAACCACCGCCACGACACATGTGTGTTGCTCTTGGTGGCGCAATTTTCAGCGCCCCAAAAGGGCCTGATGCATGGGGGAACGTGTGCACTGCTCAGACGGCGTGCTCGCTTGGGGGCATTGCATGGGCAAACACTGCACTGCTCATACTACTGCACTACAAGGTGCGCATCATGAGTACAACCGTGCGCCATGCGCGCACCTCGTGCGACGCGCCATCGAGGTAGTTGTTGAGCCAGCGCTGCGGCGCGCCGTGGTCGTCGTGCCCTCCGTGCATCTGCAGCCCGCCCAGCCCCGCCGCGTCGCCAGTGGTGAGGAAGCTGCCGCGGGAGGGCGGAAACCGAGCAACACAATTCAACATGTAAAGCAGGTACATGGGAATACCGTACTCAAGCGGTTACACACCGTACAAGAAGGAGAGATGTAGTGGAAGGCGGCCCAAAGCCATGCTAAATTTTTGCCGGGGCATGTCTTTTCGCGAATTCTTTACAACACTTCTTGGAGTACATCCCTTTGTACACGTTTGGTGTGCAGTTCAATACTTCAGAAATGCAACCCTCGTGCCCCGGCATTCGGTTTTGCTGTCATCGTCATAGCAAGGCGCCAGCTGACACCGGCAGCGGCAGCCTAGCTCAGCAGAACCGAGCCGTTGCTCAGCGGCAGGAGAGTGCGTCTGCTCAGTGGCGGCTGACCCCACCCGTTGACGGCGCACTGCGCATTGCTGGCAGTGCTCAGAAGGCATGAGCTGTCCCTGGCCCCAGCTGGCACCCACAGCACAGTGCTCAGCAGAACCGAGCTCAGCAGGAGACCACGTCTGCTCAGCAGCAGCTGACCCACCTGTTGACGGCACCTACAGCACTGTGCTCAGCAAACCGTAGCTGTAGCTCAGAGCACATGTGCTCAGCAGCAGCTGACCCACCTGTTGACGGCGCGCTGCGTACTGCAGGCAATGCTCACAGGATATAGCTGTCCCTGGCCCGGTCGGCACCCATAACACAGCGCTCAGCAGAACCGAGCTGTTGCTCAGCACTCATTGAGCTGTTGCTCAGCACACAACGGCAGGAGAGTGTGTGTGCTCAGCAGCAGCTGACCCACCTGTTGACGGCGCGCTGCGTGTTGGAGGCGTCCGTGTGGGAGCTCGACGCGCGCAGCACGTTGCACGCAAAGCACAGGAACGCGGGGCACAGCGTCGCCTGCGCGAGCATCGCCAGCTTGAGCTCGTCACGGCACAGCACCTCGTGCACGTCGCACGCCTGCAGCACTGGCCGGAAAGCATAGCGATTGCGCGCATGAAAGCGGTACAAAGCAAGGGGGCATCGGCGGCGTAAGACAGCCGTGTAACGGGGCCTGGCCGCCCGCTGCTCGCGCGTGTTCCGTCGTTCGGCAGACATCCCATGCAGCGCTGCAAACACAGTATTGGTAGGTGCGGGGGCAGCAGCTACATCCAACCAAGTACCCCCCCCAGCGCCTCATGTGTGCCGTCGCGCGCGCACGCACACATGTCCACATGCGCACACACACGTGTACACACATGCGCACGCACTCACACAAATACACAGCCACACTGCGTGCACACACATAGCAAGTGCGGCGCGCGACGGCGGCAACGCGCGCGTGTCCGCGGCGGTGGTCCTCCAAAAAACTCACACGAGGGGCGTACGGCATGGTCATTGTTCGCTTTCATTCTGATAGGTGCGCACCGCCTTTTTTCAGAGCCTTGCCATGCACACAAGTCACCCGCGCGGCCGCGCATGCCGTGCGCGACGACAATGATGCGCGTCCCCTCAGCGCGCCCCGTGGCGCCCTGCATGCGCTGTCGTGTTTTTGGGAGCTTCGCCACGCACACACACACACCACACGCGCACCTTCCTTGGGATAAGCAGCGGCTTTAGGCGTTCTAAGTAGCACAAAACATGTTCGCCACCAATGTGAGAAAAGAAAGCTCAACGCTCACCCGCGCGGTTGCGCGTGCCGTGCGCGACGGCATACACCTTGGGGCACAGCAGCTTTGGGCGTTTCACAAACTGCTTGAGAAAAGCGTCTACAAGTACAAAAGACAGAAAAAATACAGTGGCAGTCCTGTCATCAATTCGAGAGCACGCTCACCCGCGCGGTCGCGCGTGCCGTGCGCGACGACAATGATGCGCGTCCCTTCGGGGCGCCCCGTCGCGCGCTGCATGCGCCGGACCTTGTGCAGCACGCGCTCGGGCTCCAGCGGCGCCCGCTGCAGGTAGCGCTTCAGCGCCATGGTGCTCAGCATTACCTGCTCGCGCTGCGCCTGGGCCGCCAGGCCGCGCCCCTGCTCCCTGCGCGCTCAGTCACGGTGGGACATGGGGCTTAGTGAGTGCGGTGATGGGTCGCGGCGTACAACAGTTTTTTATGCGGCATACAAAAAAAAGGCGTAACTCTACGTATTTGTACGCCTGAAAACTCGGTGTACAGCGCATTTGCCGCATACGCATGTGCCTGGGCCGCAAGGCCGCGCCCCTGCTCCCTGCGTGCTCACACACAGTGGGACGCGGGGTGGTCGGGTGAGGCTTCGGTGACGTACGTACTGTACTTTGGCAAAAGCAGAGTTGCCCGAAGAACTACTTGCGCTCTCACGCATAGCAGGACGGGCGGTCGAGGAAAGTAAGTATTAGTAGTACTCTTGGCAGTAGCGTGGAGTAGCTCACCTGTCCACACAGCATGAGCGTGGCGGAGTTCGCAAAGTCTATGCTGGTTTTGCAGTTATTTATGAACACGGCCGCAAACAGGGACCATGTGCGCAAAGCATAATGGCACAAGTACTCACCTGTCCAGCATGAGCATGACGCAGTCCGCAAACCCAATGACACCTTTCCACAAACATGCCCGCAACAGAAATTATGTGCACACGGCATAGCTATATACTACTCCTGTACTGTAGTACCTACTGGTACTACTACCTAGCACGGCCGCGAACAGAAATCATGTGCGCACAGCATACTATATACACACTTCCGAAATAGTAGCACAAGTATCTACCTGTCCAGCATGCGCATGACGCAGCCCGCAAACTCTATACACCGGTGTGATACATGTACTTATAAGCACGGCCATGAACAGGAATCGTGTGCGCACGGCACAGTAGCACAAGTAGTACTCACCTGTCCAGCATGAGCATGACGCAGTCCGCGAACTCCGCGCGCACGGTGGCCAGGTCCAGGGGGTTCTGCACGCTGCCGCGGTAGTACAGCGTGTGGCGCTTGAAGCGCGGCGATGCCAGCAGATTCTTGATGCCCTCGCTCGGCAGCGCCGGCGACATCACCTGCGGCGGGGCAGCGCACAGCAGTTTTGAAAGTCTATCATTTGCGCGCTCGCAGTGGTGCAAAGTGCAGCTTAGTGTGTTGTGCGTGCACATGCATGCAGGACAGAGTGGGAAAAGGGACGTCATTTCCGCGCATGCGGTGGTGCAAAGTGCTGGGCCGTCATGCTTGTGACTGTGAGGGTGGAAGCGTCCCTGCGCGGCGTGTCATGCATGTGGCTGTGCCCGTGGCTGTGCCCGTGGCGGCGCGCGGGTGACGAGTGGCGATACCGCGGCAGAACTTCATGTATACATACAGAAATACAAACTTGAAGGACATGTATACTTGTTGCTCTTGGTTCTACACTTGCGAGTCAATGTACACATCCGCTGCCGGGCATGCGCCATCGCTACAAAGTGTGCTGGCATGCATGGCTTGGGCTCTCGCACGCCCACAAGGGCAAATGAATACAACTGCAGCAGTAGGCGGCTGAAGTGCCGCTACCCACGCGGGGCAGTGAGGGGCCCAGGCGGGGGGGCGTCTGTTGTCAGCGGCGGTGCTCAGCAGCAGCGGCATCAGCGCAGACCAGCAGCACCAGCAGCGTCAGTGCTCCGCAGCAGCGGTGTCCTTCACGCGATGCTCCTTCACGCGATGCTCGCCAGCAGCGGCATGAGTGCGCTAGCGGCGGCAGCAGCAGCAGTGCTCACCAGCGGTCGCGTGGCGGGGGTGGCAGTGCTCAGCAGCAGCAGCAGTGCTCAGCAGCAGGCAGCAGCGGCGGCGTCCGTCTCTCACCACGACCCAGACGTTTTTGCACTTGGGCCCGTGGTCCTCGTGTATCATGTCCTCCAGCATGCGCCGCAGCGACTCCTCATCAAAGCCCACACCGCGACCGCTGTCTGCTGAGCACAAGCGTCATTCAGGGAGGGGGAGTTCACGGCACAGAATGCACACCAGAAGTGGTCACAAAACGTGGCTACAAATACGCTAAAATGCACCAAAACGCGACCGCTGTCTGCTGAGCACAAGTGCCATTCCGGGAGGGGCACAGAATGCGCACCACAAGTGGTCACGAAACGTGGCCATAAAAACGCTAGCTAATGCGCCAAAAAATTGCCCGCCGTCTGCCAGGCACGAGCGCCATAGCGGGAAGGATGGGCCGCAGTGTAAAACGCACACCATGAGCTGGTGCGAGTTGTGGCCTAGGAATACGCTACAAACGCGCCAAATTCGGCGTAGCGCGTACGCACTACATGCGCGTTCTACGCCAGAGCCCGCGGCCCGCCCGCCATCGGCTGAGCGCACAGACCATAGCGGTACAGTGCAGGGATGGGTCACCGCACAGAACCAAAATTTGCCGGTAGGGGGAGGTGCAGCAAAAAAAAAGGTCTTAGACCACGCTCCAAAGATCGCCACACAAGCGCGTCATACTGCGTGCTTCGGGTACGTGTATGCACTGTGCCGCCGCATCGCTGCACCGCAGAACAAAAAGAAAAAAGAAAACGTCGGACAAACACCGGGAGCACCCCGGCGGCGTGAGCTGCCGCCTGCCTACGCCGTCTCCCACACTTGAAACCCTGCACTGCGGCACTCAAATGCCTGCAACTGATCTGAAGCGGTCACTTGAAGTAGCCACTTGAAGTTAGTGCACCCAGGATGACATACGCACGACCTTCAGCGCCCTGCCCGCCATTTTGCACGCGGCGCAGCGGCGTGTCGTGGACTGCCGCATGCACTTGAAGGATACTTGAAGCATACACTTGACGCAGTTTCAAAACCACGCCACTGCACTCTACTCGCAGTTAGCGCACCTGCCGAGGACGACACGAGAACGACGTGCAGCGCCCGCCCCGCCAGCTCGTACGCGAGGCGGTAGCGCGGCATGGAGTGCACTTGACGTACACACTTGAACTACACACTTGTAGTAGTTGAAAACTTGCAGTTTTGCGCACCTGCCGAGGACGACGCCAGCACGACATGCAGCGCCCGCCCCGCCATCTTGTACGCGACGCGGTAGCGCGGCATGGAGTGCCATGCGTCCGCGAGGCGTGCCACCTCGAGGGGTATGAGCACAAAGCTGCCCATGATGATGAGCGAGACCACCAGGCGTGAGAACCACGTCCTGGGCGTGATGTCGCCGTAGCCCTGGGGGAGGGGGGGGAAGGGGGCGGGGGGGGGGGGGAGAGGGAGGTGAGTGGCTTCGCCACGTGTAGTTGGGCGCACATGGCGAGGATGATTATACCATATACCAGGTACTTCTGAAGTATGAAGTAGGTACTTCAAGTACATACTTCAGGTACATACTTCAAGTGTATACTTAAGTCCGAAGTACCGTAGTAGTGCATATAACACACTAGTAGTATGCTCATAGAACTCCATACAGCACCCAGCATCATAGCTCAGAAGTACCTGAGGTATGTTTATCGTTGTCGTGTTGCTGACCAGCGCGTTTCATTCTATGGCATACCGCGCTCATCAGTAGACAGCGGCACGACCGTGTAGTAGAAGGCGTCGTGCCACAACACCAACCTACTTGAACTCATTTGAAAGCAATGTACTACGTCGCCGAGTACTATACATCATCAAGGTTACGATTTGATGCCTCTGTTTCGATGCAGGTGTCTCAAGGTGCGCTGCGCTCACCAGCGTGGACAGCGACACGATCGTGTGGTACAAGGTGTCGTGCCAGTCCCCCACCTTCACAACAAACATACTTCTGAACTAATTCATACTACAGTGGTACTGAAATGGGAAGTGCGTCTCCACACGTGTTCACGGTATACGTACTTGAATGGCATATCACTGAGAATTTCAAATTTCGCCTCTGGTGCCATTGCATGCCGCCGGCGTTAACTAGCGTGGACAGCGACACAATGGTGTAGTAGGACGCGTCGTGCCACTCCACAATCTGGTTGACGACATCTTCCCCTGTCCAGGTACGACAAGCCCTTAATACAAACACACTTGAAGTATATCACTGAGAGTCTCAAATTTCGTGTCTGGTGTCACGGCATGCCGCCGGCGCCCACCAGCGTGGACAGCTACACAATCGTGTCGTAAAGCGCGTCCACCAACTTGTAGAGGTAAGCATGCAGACTCAGATCGAAATGGAAAGTGCGCCTCCAGAATCTGGAGTCCAGATACTTCACATCCAAAATAATATTCCAAGCGCAAGTGATGCTTGCTTCTCGTGGCATGGCGGCATGCCGCGCTCACCAGCGTGGACAGCGACACAATCGTATAATAGAAGGCATCGTGCCATTCCACAATCTGGTGCTGGACGACATCATCCGCGTCAATGTAAGAGAAGCCCTTGATGAGCGGCGACTCCGCCATGGCGTACACCACCGACGCCACGATAAACAGCAGGCCCGTCAGCTTCACGCCCAGCAGGAACACGTTGAAAGACAGGTCGTCCGCCTCGCCCGCGTGCTCGCCGCTGCGCAGCCTGCCAGTCAGCGCAACGGGCGGAAAGAAGGGGCGGGGGCGGGGGCGGGGGGGGGGGACAGCGTCACGGCGTGGCAGGCTTGGCACCGTGGCGCGCGGCGGCCAAGCTGCGGGCTTCACAGGCTGGTTGGGTGAGGTGGGAGGCGGCGTTGACACTGCTGCTGGTGCTGTGTGGCGGGCGCAGAGGTCAGTCGCAGGAAGCCTGCACACCTCAGCACGTGGGTGGCGCAGTGCTTTGTCTCTAGTACACTCAAAACCGGCCAACGTCTTGTACATCACGAGCTGCTGCGCCTCCCGCCGCTGCCGCGCAACGCTGCTGCCGCAGTATGGTGAACGCCTTTGGTCAGCCGCAGAAAGTGTGCAAAGCTGAGTGTGTAGATGCCCGGAAACCAGGGCTCCAATACATACTGTTTACCACATGATTTCAAGTACTTAAGAAGTACAACACAAGCCACTGCACACCAAAGGGGGCAGAACACCGCCGCCACCACACTCACCGCTGGTGACACAGTATCGTGAACGCCTTTGGTCAGCCGTAGAAAGCGTGCAAAGCTCAGCAAGTAGATCCCCTCGACCCAGGGCTTCAGTACATACTACTACGTACTTCAAGAAGTAGTATAAACCACACGATTTCAAGTACAGGTACAAGGTACAACACGAGCCACTGCACACCAAAGGGGGCGGGAGGCCGCCGCCGGCACTCACCGCTGCTGCCGCAGTATGGTGAACGCCTTGGTGAGCCGCAGAAAGCGCGCAAAGCTGAGCACGTAGATCCCCTCGACCCACGGCTCCAGTATGGGTATGAGGCTCAGCACGTCGACAAAGCCCGGCCAGCTGAAGACGTAGCGCAGCGCGGACGGTGAGATGACAAGCGAGAAGAAGAAGTCGACCGCGAACGTGAACGTGATGGACTCCTGCACCCACGTCGCAATGATGTCCATCTGCGACTTTGGCGGCATGCTGTTTGTGCCCTCCGGGTAGCCGTTGAGCCCGCTGTCGGACGCGCTCGTGCTCGTGCGGAAGTACGTGAACACCACGTACAGGATGCAGCTCAAAACTTCCAATTTGAAGTTGGAGTGGGGAGGGGGGGGGGGGGCACCGTGACTTGTGAGTGTTCGCCAGAGTAAGCGTGAGTTCAAGCGGGTGTGCCAACAATTGCAGGAGCACTTCAAGTTGAACTTAAAGTTGGGAGCAAAGGGGCAGGACAGCTCGTGCGGGGAGCCCATTTTGCGGCACAACATAAAGTGTGAGCGCGTGTGTGGTGGCTGTGGCGGCCCTGCACCGCGCGTCACGACAGAGCAACTCTCTTGGTGCAAAAGAGCAGTGTTGCAGCGAACTTGGCGGCACCAGGTGTCGGTGCCGTGGCTACTTGGGGGCTGCACAGCGCGCTGGGCTGGCCCCAGCCAAGCCGCAGCCGCTGCGGTTCCACGCCATCATCGCCAAGGCATGTGCCGTGGCGATGCGAAGCCAGGACCACAAGACTGGTCAAAGAGTTTGTACAACATGAGGGGGAGAGCGCCACAGCGTGCGGCAGTGTAACCGCCGCGTTTGTGCATACGAGGCCCTAGACAGCAGAAAGGGTAGGCTAATTTTACCGGCCCCCCACTATGGCAGCTTGCCAGTACTTGAGATAGAAAATCGCATCGGTACGGGAAGGGGGGGAGCGGGGGGGGATACCAGGTTGAAGCCGCGAGGGCAAAAGCAGGTAGTGTGGACTTTGATGGCACCGTCTCGTGCCGAAGTAATCATCCGGGTCAGTTACTTCCGTTAAGCTCAGACAGACACGGCGGGTACATTACTCTGGGAGGCATACAAAATGCCTACAAGACTGAAGTACCCTAGCATTTACTGTACCTGACAACGCACACAATGGTGCGCCAGGTACTTTTGGTGCCACCAACATACTCACAGGAAGTAGTCGACTCGGGTGACTCATTAGGCACGAGGCGGTAAATGTGAGTCCGCACAGCAACCAAACGCAGGCAAAGGACTGCCCGCCACTGGCGGCTGCTCAAGCCCTGTGAACTGCTGAGCACTTGCACTCGCTTGTGTTACCACACCAAAGGCCGCTGATGACAACGTCCTTCAGACCCAGACCCAGCATAGCCCAAACACCAGAACTTGCTGCATGCAGGAAGGGGGGAGGGGAGGGGCCGCCCGGGCACCGTGTCACCACCCAGAAAACAGCCGCAAGAAAACGTAAGTCAGCGACAGTATGGCGGGCGGGTCGCAGTGTGAGTGTGAGCGGCAATCCAGCAACTGCCTGCCACTGGCGGCTGCTCGGGCCCTGTCACTTGCTGAGCACTGAGTGCTCAGCACTCCCACCCGCAGGTGCCATCACACCATCTGCAGCGCTGTGTGCCGCTGTGACCGTTGTGTGTGAGCTACCGGTGCATGTGAGGCGCGGCGTGGCACTCGCCATCGCTGCGCTTGCGTGCCACCGCACTGTCTGCACCGTGCGGCTGCGGCGTGGGCACCTCCGCTTGGCGCATGTGCATCGCGGCAGCTTCCCGGGCGTACGTATCGAAGGGTGTGTGCCGGCGAGGCGCACGGCCCACCGTCAGCACACGGGAGCGCTGGCGCTCCGCCAGGTTCGGTGTGCCATACCGTGTGAATTTCACCAGCTGAAGTTTGTACTTCAGCAATTAAGTTTGTCGCATCGCCACACTGCGTACGCGCCACAGGTGTTCATGCCGCCACAACGCGCGGCAGAATGGGGGAGGGGCGTCCGTGCCCTCTGGCACTCCGGCATGCCATGCCACAAACGCTGAAGTTTCACCGCGGCATGGATGGCCTGCTGCTGAGCAGCATGCGCGGCGCACCCTGCTCCGCGGACAGCGTGGGCCGTGGCGCCTTCCGCCAGCTGATGCGCCATGGCGCCAGTTACAATTGGCCGGACTGACTGCTGTGCACGGCCACTGGCGAGGGCACCCAGGTGGCACAGCGCGGCGGTGACTTTGGCAGCCGGGCAGCCATGTGCGAGGCACAAGGAGCTCGCTTGCGCTGATGGCGGCCACCTTACCACCATGCATTGAAGCAGCGAGCGCGTCGGCAACCATGTTTGTGGCTTTGGCGATGAGCATGCAGCAGTGGCGCAAAGCTGCCGTCACCCTGCACGGCATGGGTGTACACATGTCGTTACTCAAACGGCGCCATGTGGGGCTGAGCAGAGCGGGCTCAGTCAACTTTGTTGATGTAAGCGCGCGCACATGGAGCCCCAATCACAGACAGCGGCCGCCCCCCATCTCACAGACCAACCAAACACGTTAAGCTTGCCGGCTGATCTTGGTTTTACTGGCGTCGTGCTGAGTGGTATTTTCAAGTTCAGGGGGATTTGCTTGCAGGGCAGTTCGAATATCACCCAGGTTATATGTACATGTACTTCGAAGCATGTTGGTGGCGCCTCTTTGCACAAGTGTCTGGTGGACTTCAGAAAGTACCCGAGTTCATACTTCAAGTACTTCAGAAGTACTGCACAGTACTTTAGAGATACTACAAAGTATTACCTGCTCCTAGAAGTGTATACTTCTTGAAGTACCTCTGTAAAGTGCTACATGTTACTTTGAAGTACTTCGAAGCATATACGTATAAATAAACAAGTACTGCGTGGGCATGACATCTGCAATGTCAGCGCCACCTAGCAGCGTACCTAACCTAGCTGTAGACTGTCAGAGGCTAGTGTAAACCACAGGCATGGCTCATGCGCATGACGACAAGAAATGCACCAGCTGTACCGTGCATTTCACTACAGACCTTAGCAGCGCCGACTGCGTTTGGGGCGCCTGTCATGGCGCGCCTTTCTTTCTGCTACAGCTCGCCTGACACAGTGACCCTCTCATACTGACACTAGAAGTGACGCAGTGACCTCCTCATACTGACAGCAGAAGTATGACTGTGTCCGACGCAGCAACCTGCTGCAGTGCCAGCCATCACCATTCGCCATGCAACCTGAGAAACGCGCATGTCGAAGCAACATCCGTTCACCCGTGTGCACCTATCATTGCTGCGAATACACAAAGTGCACGTAAACTTGACAGTTGACAAAACAGCATCTGCAGCGCCAGCCAATTAACACGTCAACGGCAGAGCACTGCTGCAGCTGGCCGTCACAGCTGTCTTGGCAGCGCTGACAGCCAGGCCATGCTAACGGTCTCGGCTGCGCAGCAGCACCTGTGAGGGGGGTGCTACCCAGTGGTGCGCTGCTCTTGCCTGAGCACCATAGCGCCTAAGAGCACGCCTCGATTCCCACTATCGCTGACATCAAAAGCGCTTCGCGGTTCAAATAAACATTTGGTAAACACTTCTGGTTCCCAGCAGCATTCAGAACCAATCTGCCCATGAGCCAGCTGCTGACATAACTTCAACTTCCCAAACTTCAACTTCAATTTTCCGTGCCCCGCAACTTCTCACCCGTGAGCGCCAGTGATGTGAGCTGCACCCAGCGCGTCTGGAAGTACCACTCCGCCGCGTGCTCCGTTTTCCGCGTGACGCGCCGCCACGCGCGCCGCAGCGCCGTCAGGGGCCCCCTCTGCCGCAGCGCCTTATCATCCAGTAGGGAGCCCAGAGATGGCGCGCGCTGGAAGCCGCTCGGCCTGTCGATGGGGCTCGCCTTGGTGGCGCCGCTGCTGTGCCTCCGCCTGCCGCGCCGGCGCACAACACAATTAATTAGCAGTGCGCATGCGGGCGCGCAGTACTGCACAGCACGGACGGCATCGCGGGTGGAGCGCGCACGCGCGGCGAGTTCCGTTGCGCGCGCGCGCAACCGCGCACGGAACCAGCGAGCGGGTGCCCTTGCGCTTGTGTCAACGCAGTTGCGCGCCAGGCGAGGATGTGTGGGTAGTCAGCAGTGGCAATGGTTCCCATGCCGCAGGCCTAGGCCGCGATTGCGCGCCGCGCACTGCCCCACCTCTTGCCATCTGCGCACCATCTCCATGTCATCTCCCCCCCTTCTCACCTGATAACCTGGGGATTACCGGCGGTGGGGGCTGGTGGATCGCCCCCAGCCTCCATGTCGACCGTGCCAGCGTGTCTAGCGTGGACACCGGGGCTGCCAGGCGGCCCCCACTGCGCCGGCAGAGCGCTGGCTCGCATGGTCATGCGAACGGGCCCCTGGGGCAGCTGCCGGAGGCTGCCTTTGCCGTGAGTGCTGCCGTCCCTGCTGCCAAGGCTGGACCGCTCCCAGGCAGTTTGCTCGTGGGCAGCGGATGCACCGCCAAAGCCCGCGTGGGGATTGGAGCGGACGCGGGGGCTGGTAGGCTGCCGCTCCGGCCGGCGCCCCGCTGGGCTGGCATCTAGGCCACCTGCTCCTGCTGCAGTGGTGTCGGTGTCGCCGAGCCTGGACTCGCTAGGCCCGGCCACAGAGGCTGCCCTGGCGGCAATGTCTGGGGAAGGATGCCGGGGAGCATCCCCGACCAGGGCAGAGCCTCCAGCCAGCAGGGGCGAGGGTGGTGCGCCTGATGTTGATGCTGCTTCAGGTGCTGGGACCGCAGCTGGTGCCGCAGGTGAACCGAAAGGAGCAGTGTCAGCGCTGCCGGCGGCAGGTGGTGGTGGGGGGGCGTCCATTGCAGCCTCCCGTCCCACAGGTGTGGGTCACGGGCTGGCGCTGCTGACGCCGCCAATGCTCCTGCGCCGCTAAGCTATCATGGGCATGGCAACAAGCCTGGACACTTTCCCGGGTGCTTTTCTGCTGTCTGTCAGGCAAGTCCCTCATGATCAGGCAAGTCCCTCATGATCAGGCAAGTCCGGGAAAGGAGAGGGAGTCGAGTATACTCTCTTTCGAAACGGCGAGACAGGGGGGCGTCCAACGCCTGGACCAAAGGGGTCTATGGAAAAAAAAGAAGGCCCTTTGCCTGGACGCTTGTACAGCGGCGGACAGGCCTGGCTGGAGGTGCATGCGCTCTTGGCGGAAGCCCAACTGCGAGAGGCGCCGTTGCTGCATGTGGAGAGGGTGCGTGCAGGGCTGTGTGCACTGGTTGCGCCAGAGGTGCAGCCAGTGCCAGTGCGAACAGCAGGCTGTTCACCCAAGGTGAGTCACGTCTGCTGTGCTTACCTGTTCCCATGCAGGTTGCCTCCCGTGACAGCCTCTCAACCTTGTCCTGCGGTGTGGGGTCTTGGTGGTGAGCGTCCTCCCGTGAGTGCCGTCCAAAAGACAGACAGAGAGGACATCTTGTGTGCTTGTGCATCCCGCACATGCCTTTGCCGGGGCATGTGGCATCATGTTAGGTGCAAGCAAAGCGAAGCGCTTTGTGTTCACAATGCTGACATTCCTGCTGTGCATATGGAAATAGGGTTATCTCGCAGAGCTATTTGGTATAGTATGCATGTAGGTACACCCTGCTAGTGCTCGATTAGTGCTGTAGTACCTTCTTGCACTTACTGTTGTCGTACTTATTTGCACTTGCGGGCGTGAAAGAGCCCATGCCACGCGTCCCCCCCCTTCAAGCCAAATGTGGCACACTCCGGCACCGAATGTGTATTTGTACACGAACCCACAAATCTGCGCAAACAAGCGCAGGAAATGCTGCTAGCAGGCAGCCGTTTGCATGCTAGGGTTTGGCCTGCCAGGGCAGGTCATTTGCCAGGGCGCCATACAGGGCAGTGCGCTCCCCCCCCCCTACACCAGCACCCGCCCCCTTCCAAGCGCTGCCGCTGCCATGTACGTAAGGACATGCTGAGACAGCGCCACATGTAGTGCTGTGGACAGTGTCGCGCGAATGCGCGAGAGTGCCTCACATTTGAGGCGATCAGGCCACCTACTGTAGTACTGCTACAGTAGTACTACGGAACTGTAGTATTGGGTGCGGCCTACGCGCTTGCAAGCGCGCCATGAAGTCCAGCTGCGTTTGTGTGCAGTAGACGTTACTAACACACCTACATCATCAACAGCATGTACTGGTAGTACATGCTAGTACACTCACTGTTCACGCATGCGCAGATGTTGCCCCATGGACCCGCAGCTGTAACAAGTGTGCATGTATGTATATGTACACATGTGCATGCATACATAAATACTTCTCAAAGTATATATTCGTATGAATGTTTGTTCACATCATGTGTACGCTAATACAAATGCTTCAGAAGTAGTACGTGTGCCTGCCCCTAGTGTTCCAACATGTAGTGATTCTCCCATGATGCGCCGTGCACCCTGTGCAATGTTAAACATGCATCGTGTCTGCTGGCCGCCGTTGTCGCGATACTGCCACGTACGTGCTGCAGACAAGTACTACACAGACTGCCTTGCAGGTGCCATGTTGTACCTTACTCTTACTGTACTTCTTACCAAAGATACCTTCACTTGCACGTGCTTTGATGCATGAGCTGCCAATGATGCAAACACGGGCAGCTGCACGGCGGCCACGATGCCATGCGTGCAGCCACAGTACTTTACGGTCTGTCCATGGTGTTGTCACTGTGGTACCTAGTGTGGTACGCACTGCGATCGTTTGTCATGTGTTGCATGGTGTGCGTCAACCAAATCCCTAGACCCATGTGCCAGGGTACAACAGGCAGCACCAGCCACCGTTCTTATGCATCACGGTTGCTGCCCCGCACAAGGCCGAGATGCTCCCTTCCACCAGGAGCCATTCAACCCTGCATGGCAGCCTGAGTCTGCATACGTGCGCCGCGCAATGCCAAGAATGACATGATGGTCTCAACAGCTACACCACACGCCAGCTGGCCGGCAAGCACTGCCCCCCTCATACCGCAGCAAGTATAGCCGTGCGTACAAGCTGTCATCACACTCCATCAATTGCATATTGATGAGCTGTTATTGGGCTAGGAGAACTGCATGTCAGGCTATTTGGGACGCCAATGCTGTAATGAGTGAACCAGCAACGCCCATTGGCAGTGCGCACTGCACTTGGACAGCAAGGGCTCGCCATTGGTCGCCAAGCAGCCCCGAAGTAGCTGCAGCTTGCCCTGAGCACGGGAAACCCCACACAAGCTACGAAGCCCACACCGGTCGCTACTGTATGCCAAATAAAAAAAATGGTTTTATTATTTAAGGATTTGCACGCATTGGGGGGGCGCATGCATTCCATCGCACGTGACACGTGTCACACGCACAGCGAGTCAGGAGCTGCTCAGCACTGGCTGAGCCGCGCGCAACAGCCCACACAACTGCACCTTACAAAAGCTTTCGACCTTCGGAGAGCTGGTGTGTGCCTGGCGCTGGCTGGCGGCTGCCAAGCCCAGAGGAGCGAGCCATAGACAGGAGGCGGCAGGGCGCGCGCCACCATGGCGGGAGACCTGGATGCCTGGATAGAAACCCTGCGCAAGGGTGACTGCCTCGCAGAGAGGGACCTCAAATCCTTGTGTCGAGCAGTCGTGTCCCTGCTGATCGAGGAGAACAACGTGCACCCCGTGGCCAGCCCCGTGACGGTGTGCGGGGACATCCATGGCCAGTTCTACGACCTGCTGGAGCTGCTCAGGACGGGGGGGGAGCTGCCTGGCACCAGCTATATATTCATGGGGGACTTCGTGGACAGAGGGCACAACAGGTGTGGCTCAGCACTGCTGCAGCAGCGCCGGCAGCAGACACGCAGCTGCTTCTTCCTCTGTGGAGGCAGCAGCACAGGCAGCAGCTGGGCTGCCCCGAGGGGTGGTGTGGCTGGTGTGCTTGCGGGGCTGGCTTGTGGCTGCTGCTGCTGCGGCTGGTAGCTTGCGGAAGGCACTCAGGCCATGGCTTTGAGTGCCGAGTAAAGGCACAGCAGGAAGGATGCACCACGGCAATGTTTTCCTTAGCTCTACCATTTTTGTTGTGGCGTACCGCTGCTATACGTAAGTACCTGGTGTTGGTCGCACAGAAGCAGCAGCGGAAGCGGCAGCGAAGCAGTCTGTGGCAGCCCATTGGCAGCACCAGGGGTGTCATCGGCCACAGCACTACAGCGCGCCCGTGATTATAGTATTATTAGTAGTGCGAGGCTGTGTCATGCCCCTCGCGCCCTGCACTCAAGCAGGACCTGCACTGAATTAGGAGGGGAACCATGTATTGTCGGTACACTATTCATCTGGTTCATTGTATCACTGTAGCATTCATGTGGAGTAACTCAGCAACAGGCCGTTGGAACCCGCAATAGACCGCACACCGCAGTGATGGAAGCGCAATAATCCTTGAGCGCACTTTAGCAGCATCAAAACAGCACTGCTCAACTCAAGAGCAGATGTTGACAGAACCCACGCACGCTGTCAGCGCTGCTTGGGTAGGCAGTGCCACATGGTGTGCTGGTTGGCCAGGCATGTCGCGGCGCGTGACCGTGTTGGGCAGCGTGTTTGTGTTTGACACAGCTGCGTGTCATAAATATTTTGAAATATATTTATACAGTATAATCTTCAGTAGTATTGTACGCTACATCACGACAGAGAACACTCTGTGTGCGAGACACCAGGAGCACTTCTTCATACTTGTCGTGTTGGTGCGGGCGCAGTTGGCGCAACGTGCGACCATTGCACGGCATCCTACGCTACAATGCGGGAGCGGCACCCACCAGAGCCGTACTTCCCAGTACTTCCAAGTAATTCCAAGTACTTCAGAGTCGAAGTACATGTTTAACAACGAAATACTTCTGAAGTATCCCTCTAGACCATGTCAAATATATCAGTACATGTACTTCTGAAGTATGTGGTACACTTCATGTGCAATTACAGTACGCCAGGCTGCCGCCACCGCTCTGCGCAGCAGGAGGAGGCTGGCAGGCTGGGAATACCAAGTAAAGTGCAGTAACTGCACCACCCAGAGTATGGATGTGCAGTCAGCTATTGTGGTGCTGCTTCTCCTGCAGGTCCCTGTGTTGACGAGGTGGCCGCAGTTTTCCTGCTGTGCTCTGTTGCACCCGTTAGCTGGTGCGTGCTACGAACCCGCTGCTGCCTCTGAAAAAAACTTACCGCAACTGTGTGAAAGGTTGAAAGCGGTGGCATGGCTGGCTCCTGGAGCGGCTGGGCAGCAGCGTTTGCCTGCACGGCAGCAGCTTTTGCCTGCACGGCAGCAGCGTTTACCTGCACCGGTGCTGAAGGGTTTGCCTGGAGACTTCATTCCTTCAAGGTGCATCGTTGGTGCTGCCTTGGCCTGGTTGGCACAGCAGCACTTGGCGCGCCTGGGCTGCGCACGAGCGGCCCTAACCATGGCAGTTGAAGTAACACTTGAAGTACTGGGTGGCGGCAGCAGGAACGCCCCAGTGCTGCTGAAACCAACAGCACCTGCAAACCTGGTCGGCAGGTGCGTGGCATGCTGCTGATGAACCCCCACCGAATTTCTGTGTTTGTTCTGTGGATTGTTCTTGCACCGTTCTTCTGAACCTTTCTGCACCTGCGCAGCGTCGAGACTCTGGAGCTGCTTTTGTGCCTCAAAGTGCGGTGGCCGGACCGGGTGACGCTCATCCGTGGGAACCACGAGTCACGGCAAATTACTCAGGTACATTACTCGAGTACTGCTGCTAGTGGCGCGTCACTAGTGCTGCTGTTGCTGCACAGCATAGCATGGGACATCAGCCAGGAGGGGTTGGCACTGCATGCAGTCGAGCCGCATTGTTTGTCCCTTGGAGGCTTTGGGCTACGTCGGCATCAATTCAATCACAGGCCAGTCGTTACCGGTTGTTGCGCGGTGTACACCTCACACACAAGTGGCTGACCGAAAGTGTCTTGTGCAGGCAACCATGTTGCAGATGCTGGGGTAGCTGCTGTACTCCAGACGCCACCTTCGCCGCCGCTGCTACCCCCCTACCGCCATCGCTGCATGCTGGCATACGAATATGTCATCCCCTGGCATATCTGGGCTGATGCATAGGATCAGCAGGGCTGTGGCATAGCCACGAAGGATGGGGGTGGTACAGTAGAGCAGCAGAGGCTACTGCAGCCCACACGTGTACACTTCGTAGTGTGTATGGACATATATACACGGCATACATACAGCGTACACCAGCTTCAAACATATAGGCGCCACTTTCGAGGCTGCTGAATATGGCCGTCGCACAATGTCTGTGTAACCCACAAGCTGCCACCTTCGCCGCCGCTCCCTGCTGCCGCTGCCCCCCCCCCCCCGCCCGTGCAGGTGTACGGCTTTTACGAGGAGTGCATGCGCAAGTACGGCAACGCCAACCCTTGGCGCTACTGCACGGAGGTCTTTGACTACCTCAGCCTGGCGGCGCTCGTTGACGGGCGCGCACTGTGCGTGCACGGCGGCCTCTCCCCGGAAATCCGCTGTCTTGACCAGATACGGACCATTGACAGGTGAGCCACTGCTGCCCCTGTAAAACTGCTCACTCGAAGTACTTCAACTGTTGTAGTATTGCTCTAGCAGACGGTTCAGGCTTGGCTCGTGCATTTGTTGGGGGTCAGCGTCAGTAGTGCATGCGGGGCGGTGTGGGTGCGCGTGTTTGAGACAGACCATCACAGGCGCGATGGTACTTCGGCGACCGCTTTGGTGTTGAAGTCTACCTTAGCCTCTCCCCGGAAGCCCGCTGTCTGCACCAGATACGGAGTGCCGCACACTCTCCGCTAGGAAGCTGTACCGCCAGCGGGCCAGGCTTGGCCGCTGTGTGTATTGGTGTCGGTAGCAGTCTGCAGCAGATTGTGCGCATGCCGCCAGCTCTGCCTGTGCTGGCGTGAGCGGCGCGCCACCAAGTGAGGTCCGGGAATTGCGCGCGCACCGAAGTTGAAGTTCAACGCGCGCAGCCTCGCCGTCGGGCAGTTTGAACTCATCTTGCCACCCCAACGACACAGCGCCGCCCTCCCCCCACCCACCCTCGGCACCATCACCCGCACCAGCAGCTGTGCTCCAGTGGTGTGTGCGCTTGCTGCTCACTTCCATGCCACTGCGGCCGCCACGCTGCCAGCACTGTGCCCGCCCGTGCTGCAGCACCGCCCCCCTTCAGCGTGCACGCTCCCTAGCATTCACCCTCAAACCTCGGTGCCTGCGCTTACCAAGGATGCCCTTCCAAACCCTCCAGCCCGCCTCCCTTCATTGTGCACGCTCCCTAGCGTTCACCCTCAACACGCGGTGCCTGTGCTTACCAAGGATGTGCCCCCCCCCCCCCCCCCCCCCCTGGGAGTACAGGGTGCAAGAAATACCGCACGAGGGCGCATTCTGCGACCTCATGTGGTCCGACCCCGAGGACATTCGGGAGGCGTGGGCCATCTCGCCGCGCGGCGCGGGCTACCTGTTTGGCGCAAAGGTGGCGGACGAGTTCCGACATGTGAACGCGCTAGACCTCATCTGCCGCGCGCACCAGCTCGTGATGGAGGGGTACAAGTACCACTTCCCGGGGGACGCGGTCGCGACGGTGAGTGTGTGAGCGCGCGTGAGGGCATGTGGAGTATGGGCAAGTGCTAGGTGCCCCCCGCACATGGAAAGCGGTATGTATGAAGTGCAACTAAACATCTGATGTGCAGCGCGCACCGGTGGTGGTGGGGGGGACAAGTACCACTTCCCGGCGGCCGCGCTCGCGACGGTGAGCTGCGTGATGGGCGTGTGTGCATGTGCGGGCACAGAGTGTGTGCCAGTGTTAGGCGCCACGCGCACATAGTGGTAGACCGGGTATGCATTGCGCTAAGTGGTTGTGTTTGCTGCGCACACCAGCTCGGTGGAGGAGCGCAAGTATTACTTACGTGGGGCGACAGTAAGCGCGTGACGGCACGGACTATGGGCAAGTGTTAGGGGCGGGTGGTACTTTTGGAGTGCAACAAGTAGGTGTTTGCCGCATACTGTACCAACTCCTGTTGGAAGGGACAAATACCGCTTCCCGGGGGGCATGTGGTTGCGCGCTCGCGGCGAGTGGTACTACGGAGTAATTGTGGAGTGTGCCAAGTGCCTTGTCTCCATGGCGCATCAGCTCGTGAAGAGGGACATTCTGAAGTACTGCGTAGTACGTGTCTATGTACAGGTACCGCTTCCTGGGGGGCGCGGCAAATTTTCAGTGCCGTTCATGGCAGGCGCAGAAGGCGTGGTGTACAGGGGGGCGTGGAGTGTGGGCAAGTGAGTGACAGCGCGCGCACATGAGAGTGGTACATGGCATGAACTGATAATCCGGTGTGTCACACACAGCGGGTGCTCGTAACGTACCACATGCGGTTTCAGTGGTGCGAGCGCCGCTTGTACAGTAGAATCCGCGCATATGAGGGCGCAGACTAGGGTAAGCAATAGGCGTGCCGGCACAAGACAGTGGCCGCACAAGTCTCACTGCAACTGTGTGGGCTAGGCGCGGTGCGGGCACCACCACCTCTGCGGAGGTTTGTGCTGGGTCCATTTGCGCTTGCTGCACAAGCGGGGCGGCTGGTTGAAACATGGGGTGGTACTCTCGTCCGGGCTGATGGGCAGTACTGTGGGGCTCTGACATGCGCATGCGCGCATGCACTCACACTCGCGAGTTGCGCTGCTCCCCACACTGTCGTGCCACTGAAAAAACATCGCTTGCCGACACACGCGCTACTTTTGTGCCGCTGCCGCTGACGGGGTGCCTGTGAACCATCCTTTCTGTGCCATGCCCCCCCCCCCCAGGTGTGGAGCGCGCCAAACTACTGTTACCGATGCGGCAACGTGGCGGCGGTGCTGGCGCTGGACGGCAACCTCAATCGCGAGTTTAAGCTTTTCAATGAGGTCGCAGAGAGCTCGTACAAGGGGCAGGAGCGCCAGGCAATAGTGCCATACTTCTTGTGATGGTGCGGGTGTCTCACTGGTATCTGCCCGCCCTGTGCCGCACGCGCCGCCGTGCCGCGCTGCCACTGGCAGCCAGCCGCCCAAATGTACATAGCGTTTTTGCCCCTTGGCCGCTCAGCACACGGCGGTGGGGTTTTTGCCTGTGTTCGTGTGTGTGTGTGTGTGTGTCTGTGTGCGTGTGTGACTACTTGTTGTGTGTTGCAGCATGTGTCACTGCACCGCGTTGCCACTGGCAGCCCAGCCCGTCACATGTAGGTACGGTCTCTGCCCGTTGGCCGCTGAGCACATGGTGGTGCGGTGTGTGCCGGTGTTTGTTTGTGTGTGTGTGTGTGAGAGTGTAAGCGCTTGTTTGTGCCGTGCCACACACGTTGTTGCTGTGCCGCACTGCCACTGGCAGCGTAGCCCTTCAAATGTGTATACGGTTTTGTCCCTTGGCTGCTGAGCACTTGTGGTGTGTGTGTGTGTGTGTGTGTTTGGGGTTTGTGCAGTGCTGCATCGCTGGGCCGCGCTGGCACTGGCAACCATCCCCCCGAATATACACAGGGTTTTGTCCCTTGACTGCTGAGCAAAGGGTGAACAGTGTAACTGTTTGTTTGTGTGTGCAGCCTCGCCGCTCATGCACAGCCTCGCCGCTCGGCGTGCTTGCTTTAATTGACCAGGGCCTGTCTGACTCTGTTGTCAGAAGAGGGAAGCATGCCCGGCACAAGGCATGCAGTGCGCAGCACCAGCATGCGCGCATGGCTACCCCGCTTACACTGGTGACCATGGCAATGCCATTGAATGCATGGCAGTGTATGTATACGTCGTACTATAGCATATATACTTCAAAGTATATAGCACCACGAACACAAAAAGGTTTAGTGGGCGCCTGCAGGCTACCTAGGGCTCGGCCTGCCAGGGCAGGTCATCCGCCAGGGCGCCATGCAAGGCCGTGCGCTCCCCGCCGCCCTACTGCTGCAGTAGTACCATGATCAGAGAAGTAGTCCTCTCTGATCATGATACTGTACTGCAGTGTACACAATACTTCTTGAGGTACTGTAGTAGTTTTATTTATTTGCACTGGGGGGCGTGCAAGAGCCCATCACACATGCATGCCAGCCCGCTCACTGGCGGCCATGACACGAATCCAATGCACGACAAAGTATGTACACGTGTACGGA
>JAULBY010010213.1:0-24887 GCA_032358315.1 Ophiocytium majus
CCTGCGGCCTCTGGTTCTGACAGATGGAAACTCGCGTCCTCGCCCTGTAAGTATGAGTTGTGCGCGCTTGATCCTCATTTACTGAGCGTGCACATGCAAGGCCATCACTGAGTCACTGCCTTCCGCGACCGTGACCCCCCCATCTACGTGTCCTGTGCTTTGCGACCGGCAGGCCTCGCCAGTGCGATCAGGGCTGAGAAGTACTGCGAGGGGCGGAACATGGACTGCATGGCGCCGGCCCTGTGGGGGGGTGAGGAGGTCCCATTTGGCATGTCACAGGAGGCGCAGGAGCAGGCCGATGAAAAGCGCAAGGAGGGAGGTGAGACATGCTGCATGGGCACCTCAAGTGATCTTCATTATGTGTTGGCAGCGCGTCGCTCTTCGTTTTGTGAATGTTGATGTTGTTTCATTTTGAGCTTCGCACATGTGAAGTGCTGTCTTCGTCTTAAGCAGCGTCACCGGTAGCATGTGAAACACGTGTGCAATGCACTGTCAAAGTGATATACTACGTCGCACACATCTGACACGAGTCGTTGAAGGCCATAGCACAGCATGATCTGGGCAGCACCCAGCATCAATTGACGCTACTTGTGGCATCTGAAACCATCGTTTCATTTTGTGCGCCAAACTCAATTGAATCAGTGCGAGCAGTGTTCGGCACGCGCGCGAAAGCCGTTGGTACTTTTGGTGCTAGAGTTGAAGTTGGCGCACCGGTATGTATGTATATACATGTATATCTATACATACTATACATGCGTCGTGTGAGCGTTGCTCAGCAAATGTGGCGCCACTTGTGGCCATTCAAACCAGTGTTCCATTTTGTGCCAAATACGAAGTTGAATCAAATGGACTGTGTGGCACAAAACAATTCTGCCTCACTGCAGCACGCAGCCACATGTTGTGTACGTGCTTTCTGCCGTTGAAGCACCGCCGCACCGACACATAAGCTTTCACATCAATCAACGCCACTGTGGCAATTCAAATCATTGTTTCATTTTGAGCCACAAACTCATTTGAATTAGTGCAAGCTGTGTTCGGCTCTCGCTCAAACTGTTGTATTTCAGTGCAGAGGTTGAAGTAAGTGCATTTGGGCTCCATGTGACCTGTGCGACACACAATGCAGTATTGAAAGTCAATGGCTTGCGCAGAATCAATGAAGGTACAAAGTGGTACCTCTGAAGTACATGACATAATCTGGGCCCAACAACCAGCATCAATTGACGCCACTTGTGGCACTTGCAACCATGTTTCATTTCGTGCCAAAGACTCAAATGAATCAGTGCGAGCAGTGTTCGGCGCGCGCGCTCGACCTGTTGGTACTTTTGGTGCGGAGGTTGAGGTCGGCGCTTCATTTGAGCTCTTCGCTACACTTAGCGTGCAGTGACAGCAATGGCCTGGTTTCATGGCAGCTGTCACCACCCTGCGTCAGCGTTGTACCTCTTGAGTCAGTAGATTTATCGGAAGCACTGCCTCAAGCTTGTGGGTCTGGACGACTCAGGACCAATGACAGCTCGTGTGCTTGTGACGCTCGCACTGCGGCAGGCAACAACAGCTGGACCGGTCGCACGAGGGGCAAGGACGAGCCAGCGCTGACCGCACAGCTGCGAGAGGCGCAAGAGCAGCTGCACGGTGTGGAGGCAGAGCGCGACGCAGAGGAGGAAGAGGGGGCTGCTGAGGCGCTGGAGGAGCACTGTGAGGAGCTGCGCGCGGCAATCAAGGAGCTGAAGGACAACATCGCGGAAGTTCAGAAGGCGCGCAACAGGCGCGAGTCTGGTGGTGAGTGCCCGGCACCGTTATGAGCATTGAGGGATGGACAGAGCACTAAGTCTTGCCGTCAATCAATGCAAGCCATACAGCCCAAGCGTGGATGGGGCTGGTGCTGGCATTGGCCTTGACTTCGGACGCTGTTGTGCGTTGACATGGTCGCAATGTGAGGAATGATAGGAAGCGGCGGTATGTATCTTACTTGAGAAGTGCTTCTGACTCAATTGACGCCACTTCTGGCCATTGAAACCATAGTTTCATTTTGTGCTAAAAACTCTTGCAAATCAGAGCGAGCAGTGTTCGGAGCGCGAGCTCAGCATTACATTTTGCACAAGAACTCTCTTGAACCAGTGCGAGCTGTGTTCGGCGCGCGCGCTCAAGCTGTTGGTACTTTTGGTGCTTGAGCTGAAGTGTATATGTATTTCCACAAGTAATTGGTTGTGGCACCCCCACTCGCGTACACATGCGTGCTCATGATGCAAAATGCCGCATGCCTCTGCTGCTGCCCAGGCAAGGAGGGCGGCAAGGAGGCCATGCTGTCGTACGAGCAGGCGGCCGAGGGCCACAGCTACACTGCTGCTCAAGCTCTTCAATCCTCGTTCGAGCTGATCGACTTTGAGAACGACTCGAACCTGGCCTCTCAAGATGTGATGTTGTCGGCTGAGTTCAACTGCGGGGAGGGCGGTGAGTGTGCTATCGCTGCCTCGCGACGCAAGAATGCCAGCGCGCAGGCGCGCTTGACTTGGTTCAAGTACATGATGTCACTTGAGTATAAAAGTGAGCACCAAGGTTGATGCTGAAAGAGGCCAAGCTAGCGTGAACCTTGTGGCGCCATTGCCGCATCGGCACCGCACGTGATCCTTATCATATATTGGCAGCGCGTTTGAACAACTGTGTACTCTGAGGAATACGTAACGAATGATAAATGTTGAGCTACACAAAGTCGAAGTTGTGACTTTCCTGTGAAGCTGTCGAGAGTAGCATATGGTGGTGATGACAGCATGTGAAAATTATGTGCGATGCAATGTGAAAGTCGTAGTACACATTTGACATGTGCTGTTGAAGGCAAGAGCACGACATATCATGAGCATCACCCAGCATCAATTGACGCCACTTCTGGCCATTGAAACCATTGTTTCATTTCGTGCCAAAGACTCAATTGAATCAGTGCGAGCAGTGTTCGGAGCGCGAGCTCAAGCCTTTGGTACTTTTGGTGTTGCAGCCATTGTTACATTCTGTGCTAAAGACTCAGTTGAATCAGTGCGAGCAGTGTTCGGCGCGCGCGCTCAAGCTGCTGTTGGTACTTTTGGTGCTCCTGAGTTGAAGTCTGCGCATTTGGGCTTTCTGGCGAAGGTGGATGCTTTGCCGCACATGCACACTTTGCACGCGGCATGTCTTATTTAACGAGAGCTCATGCAGAAGCGGCGCACACATTTGGCCCCCTGTCATGCTCCGGGACTTTACTAGGCAAGGAGGCCACGCGGCGGGCGACTGCGGCGGCCGCCAAGCCGCCGGCGGAGCGCAATGAGGAAGAGACGCGGCGGGCGAGGTGGAGGGACGGCAGCGGCGGTGAGTGCTGGTGGTGTTAGTACCGTTTCGTAATCGCTGCGGCATGCAGCATGTCAGGTGCGTGCTTTCTGCTGGCGGTGACAACAGCTTGATCTGGCCATTTATCGACGCCACTTGTGGCCGTTGCAACCATTGTTTCATTCTGTGCCCCAAACTCAATTGAATCAGTGCGAGCAGTGTTTGGCGCGCGCGCTCAAGCTCTTGGTACTTTTGGTGCTCCTCAGTTGTAGTTGGCGCTTTTGGGCCCTGTTGTTGTTGCACGTAGCTGACACAAAAAGACACACTGTCAGCAATGGCCTGGCCTTTTGGCAGCTGTCAAAGACCCTAGGGCTGCGTCCAGCGTTGTCAGTGCATTGGTGGCTGCTGCACCAGAAGCACTGCTTCCAAGCGTGGTTCGCTCAGTCATGTCATGGTATGACACAGAGACAATGCACGTGCACTAAGGCGCTCCCACTGTCCTGTTGCACACCATCCAGGCTTCACAAGCGGCCAGAGCCACGCCACCAAGGCTGCGGGCGGCTTTGATGCGGCCGTGATGTTGCATGCTGATGGCGATGCCGATGTTGTCCCATGGCTCAAGGCCTGGAAGGTATCGGGGCGTTTCAGCAACAACCAGAGGGCGCAGAGGCAATTGGACAAGGCCACAGACTTGTACAAATTGCAGGATGACGGCATAAAGGTGAGGACGCCTGCAACGTTGCGCTTGTCCTGCCTGAAAAGCCATAAGTGGTACTAGTAGTACAGCACATTCTATGAAATCACGACAGCGCCGGCCTCGTTCACTCGCCAGATATCAACCGTCGCGCTAATATGCTGTGCCTGTTGCGCCTGCGCAGATTGCGTACAAGGCAGCGACGGGGGCGACGGCGGGAGGGAAAGACAAGGCAGTCGTGGCTGCAACTTTCTACAACATGTACAAGGGGACCCGTTCTGCCCGCCAGCCCCGCGCCAACGAAATCGAACTGGGCGGCCTGCGCTGGATCCCTGCGGGGAGAGCGGATGCCTAGGCAGACTCTTGTAGATTGTAAAATGGCGGTTGTCAACAATCTGGGCACTCTCCCTTGAAGTTCATTGCCCATCGATAGACACAAGCCATGGCATTCGTGTGCACATAGGAGACTGTGACTATTTCTGCCCTACCAGAGCACATGCAGGTTTTTGCAATCGTGACGCAGGCACCATGTGCGGTCTACAACTCGCACCTGGCCTGCATCCAACCAAGAGGAGCCTTGCCACATCTACGGTTTGAGTGCACAGTAAATTTTATGGATGACATTGTGCGACTTTGGAATACACAGACCATATTAGACTCAGTCAGTCTCTGCAATTTGCTACGCCACGGTGTTGTATGAACTGTGCCATTGCTCTGTGCGCGTTCAGGGGATCACAATGCACTGTATAGCAATTGTGCTACCTGCGAGGTGTGTCTGTCATCAGCACTGCTTGTCACACGAGGTCTGATGACTAATCTCATCAGCGCGTGGACCTGCTTTTCGAGTGGGCTCGGTCACTTGGGATACTCGCACGCGGGGCCGCCGGAGGACCCGCGAAAAAATGGACGGCGACCCACAAACATGGCATGCCATGAATCAGATGCTGCGCGAGGGGGGCGAACATGAAGGCACCGCTGGGGCATGATGGTCCCTATATTGAGACACGCATGCACTTGGGTGGCCGTTTCGGGGCGGTTTTGGCGCTGCTATCTTTATACACGTGGCAGCCCCCCACAACCCACCCAATCGAGAATTCGGTGGCGACTTTGGCCATGCGAAGGACAGGCCCTTAGCGAGGCCGAAAAACACCACCCACTTTCAGTTGGTCAGCACTCTGCACACCACAGTGACCAGCGGCAGCTGCACCCCTAGTGGCGCTGCCAGCATGCAGCTGATGGAGCAGGCCGTGCGAACCTAACACCTCTCCCAGGTGGCAGCTGCAGCAGCAGACGCACCAGGGCACAGCCATCGGAGCAAGGAGCAGCAGCGACAGCGGCACAAGCCGTCAGCCATGGCGCTACCCCAGCTGGAGCGCGCCAGCCCCCACAAGCTGGCCCTGTGCGTGCTGATCAGCCTGTTCGTGGCGCCGAGGGAGGAGGTGGAGCCTGGCCAGTACAAGGTGTTGTCCAGAGCGGAGGATGCCCTGCCTGTCGGTGAGTGTGCAGGGATGGCTAGAGACGCAATCATATTAGTGACACGTGGTGTCATCATGACGGTCACATGCAGCGCAGGGCGAGTAAGTGTTCATAAAAGGCCTTTTGAAAGGGGGCGGCAAAGCAATCTGGGCAGTCCAGTTGAAAATAATGTTTGCGGCTTTGTGAGCTGAGCAAAACTGGAGCAGGAGAGTCATGAAACAGAGGCAGCTGCACAGAGCGAAAACATGCTCACGAAAGGCCTTTGAAAGGATATGGTAAAGAAATCTGCGCGCAGTCCAGTTGAAAATAATGTTAGCACTTTGTGAAAGAAACCTAAAAGGCTGCTAAGCCCAGATACTGCCGTGGCTGGGGCCAATTACCAGGCCAAAGCCTGTGGGGTGATTTGTCCACCTGGTGAAAAGCACCAGACACCCCCCACACCTACACGCGCCGGTCAGTGTCCTGGAACGGCTAGGGATGATTCAGAGTACAAATACCAACAGTTTGTGAGCTGAGGAAAAAATGAAAAAAAAATAGGGCAGGAGAGTCATGGTACAGAGGCAGCATCACTTCTTTCAGGTGAAGCTCGGCCCTGTCATCACCGGACCTCACTATGGGGAGCACGAAGCAGATGCAGGATGTGGTGGCACTGCACCTTTTGGCAAATGGCGATGTTATTAAAGCGGCGAGATGTGGCTATTTATAAATACGTATTGTAATCAGTTTCGCAATGGGGAACCTATGCAAGGTGCAGCTCTGTTCTGGCGGCTTGGGATGCCGGCATGGCGCACCTTCTCAGGCGGTGCTTCACACAAAAAGCGCAAGGCCAAACTTCCTGGCGGTGCCACACACAGGTCTGCTCATTTCTTATAGCTGGCTTCTGCTTCAAACCACAACAATAGCTGCGCCAAATGGGAACCATCTGTGATATGGTTACACCATGCCCTTTTTTCAAAGCCCACAATGTGAAAATATGTACATGTAGGTTTAAAAAATGACCTCCAGTGTTTTCTTTCCATTTATGTATACATGCACAAGGACCGCCGCCTATGTATAATTATCTTGTTGCCGCGGGCCAGATAGCTCCACAGGGCCTCTAGCGATCCCTGCGTAGCAGCGGTCGCTGGGCGTGGTTGCATTGAACAGCAGCACCTGCTGTGCGTTTCTGCTTGCACGCGGTCGGCTAACAACCATCCGAAGCACCACAACTGACAGCTGGCACCGTGTGGAGAGCAATGACTGTAGCCTGCTACAGTGTACATGGAGATATAGTACATACCGCCTTTTCCCGAGGTAGTCATTCGGGCGGACGCCCTGCAGGGGCAATCCAAATGGAGGGGCCAGTTCACCTACCCACCCAAATAAGCACCCCTAGTTTGTTCCGGTGCGCACATGCCCTCATGTCTCTATGACTAATACACAAACTTCAACTTGTGTGTTTGCTGCGATGCCTGCAGGGCAAGGGACGTACCGGCGCCTAGGCGCGCTGCTCATCTCCGAAATCGACCAGGCAGGTGTCAGTATATTTCTACAGTAGTACTGGTGCATGTATGTGCATATCCATGTATCCAGTACCAATGAAATCCTGTGTTTCTGCTTGCACCCGCAGTATACTGCCGTTACATGTGTACTTCATATCATCTGCTGCTGCATCCTGCTGAGCACGCCCATCGCTGCATTTCTGCTGAGCGCATCTGCTGCTGCACTTCTTCTGAACACATCCGCCGCTGCATCCTGCCGAACACACCAGCTGGTGCATGCTGCTGAGCCCACCCGCCGCAGTGCACCACCTTTTTGCTGAGCACGCGCCTCAGGTTGCCCGGCTGCTGCCGCATCCTGCTGAGCACAGCTGCTCTTCCTTTTTTGCTGAGCACATATGCTGCCCTCTGTCTGCTGAGCACACGCACGCTTCAGGTGGCGCAGGCTCGCGAGAGGGGCCTGCAGGAGCTGCTGGAGTGCCTGAGGGGCGCACTCGGCGGCGGCGGCGGCGCAGCGGCGGCGCCAGCAGTAAACGCTGCTGACCTGCAACGGGAGGCGGACGTGGTGGCGCAGCGCCTGGAGGGCAGGCTGCAGCAGCTGCGGGTGCGCGCTTGTTCCGAGGCAGTCGCCCGCGGCTTGTACTTATTGATTAGGTGCCTCACAAAGTAATGTGACCCATACATTGTTAAGTGCGGTCTGCTACTTCAGAAGTTAATTCAAGCGCTAGGGTATTACTTGTGCTCCGAAGTACTTCGAAGTATATGGTTGTTTGAGTGGCTCTCTGTGTTACATGCATCCCCCCATTCATTTTGGACGCTCGTAATGGTTCCGCGCCCTGGCGAACAAGATGGTACTTCAACATGCCGCACTGTTATGACTGCCGCACTACTTCGACATGCCGCACTACTTCAACATGCTGCACTACTTCAACATGCTGCACTGGTGCGCGCGCCACACTGGCGCCTGCAGACACAGTCGCGGTGGTGGTGGACTTGAGTGACTGCGGCGTCAATCCGCTACACTTCAGCTTGCTCAAACTTCAACTTGCCATGTTTCAACTGTGCTGCTGCTCAGCACCGGCGTTTGTTCTCGCGCTGTCGTGGGAATGGCGCTGGCAGCCCTCTGAAGGCTGATTCCACACCAGCAAACTTCAACTTTTGCCAATAGTTGGTCTGGTAGAGGTCGCGCAGACTGGGCGCCACGAGCGCTGGGTCGCAGCCGTTCTCGGTCTCTCAGTGTTGGAAGGGGGGTGTCAATCTCCATGTGCGAGAGCTCTTCTTACATTGTAGTTGGCATACGCGGTCACACATGATCCCGCGTCTCTGTGACTAATACACAAACTTCAACTGCAATGTTGAACTTGTGCTGCTGCTCGGCGCACTGGCGCTTGTGCGCGAGTGTGGCCTGGCGACCTGGCGGCACCTGTGCAGCGCCAGCTAACTTCAACAATGCAGAACTTCAACTTCTTGTTCTTTCGCTGCTGCTGAGCACGAACAGTCGCCGGACGACCTGATGGACCTGAGCAACGCCAGCTTACTTCACTCCTTAACTTCAACTTGTTGTGCGTGTGCTGCTGCTGAGCACGGACAGTCACTAGATGACCTGGTGGGCCTCAGCAACGTCGCCTAACTTCAAATGAACTACAAATCGTTGCAGTTGTGCTGCTGCCGAGCATGAACAGTCGCCAGATGACCTGGTGGACCTGAGCAACCCCAGCTAACTTCAACTAAATTTCAACTTGTTGCACTGGTGCTGCTGCTGAGCACATACAGTCGCCGGACGACCTGGTGGACCTGAGCAACGCCAGCTTACTTCACTCCTTAACTTCAACTTGTTGTGCGTGTGCTGCCGCTGAGCACGAACAGTCACCAGATGACCTGGTGCGCCTGAGCAGCGCCAGCCGAATTCAACTGTACTTCAACTTGTTGCACTTGTGCTGCTGCTGAGCATGAACAGTCGCCGGATGACATGGTGGGCCTGAGCAGCGCCAGCTAACTTCACTCCAAAACTTCAATCTGTTGCGTGTGTTTTGCTGCTGAGCATGAACAGTCGCCAGATGACCTGGTGGACCTGAGCAACTACCTGCGCGGCCTGCTGGTGCGGCCAGACCCGGTGCTGTACAGCGTGAGTTCCTTAACTTCAATTATGAACTTCAACTTTTAACTTCAACTTTTACTTGCACCGCCTAGTGCCGACATGGGTGCCCGGGTCTTTTACTCTTGGTAATTGTTTGGTGGCTCCAGAAATAACTTCCTCGCCCCCCCCCCCCCCCCCCCCCCCCCCCCTGTTCTTGTACTTTGTCTGGTGTATAGTCGATGCTAGGGTAAGTCAGTTAGACTATGCATTGTGGCTCCCAGAGCAGTGTACCCTTCCCTCCTTGTTTGGGTCCAACAAAAGTAATTGACCCTGGCAAGCACTTCAGCAGTAGATGTCACGCCTTTTTGTGTGCGTTGATGGCGGCCTGCATCCCACTATGCTACAAGTAGTGTACAGTACTCCGATATATATATCGAAGTACATACGTGGAAGTACACCGCAGTGTATATATACTTCTGAGGTGTGTACTTCGAAGTGTGTGTGTGTGTAAATATATATTTATTACTTCAGAAATATTGTTTGTACTCACGATCGGGACGGTTAGCCCAGGCGTCGGGCGACAGCTGTGGTCCCTTCAGCGGTTCTGTTTTGTCTGCTGTCTTGGAACACGTCTTGGGCAGCGTGCCCAATTTCTTGCCTCATAAACGTTTTATTGTGTGTGTCTCGATGGCACGTGACAGCTGGCGGTGCATGCCAGACAGCCGCTGCACAGCTGCACCACCTACTTCAGGGTTGGGGCTTTTACTGTCATCAGCGTTGCACAAAGACCCACACCTGTGGCTGGTATGTATACAACATTTATGTGTATACATACTTTGAAGCACATGTATATATACTTCCTCGGTGACCCTTCATTAGATAGTGTTCAATCGTCGTTTTGACCATCCAGACAGCTTCGGCACCTATGGTGACCTATACTACAGTAGTGTACCGATGTCTGGCACGCTCCGGCCACTTGAAGTATATTTTGAAGTAGACGACAGGAAAAACTCACCTAGGAGCAAAATGCGCCACAGTACATATGCCACTTCTGACTGAAGTAGTGCGAAGTAAGCTACACCGTGAGAACCACAGTACATATGCCACTTCTGACTGAAGTAGTGCGAAGTAAGCTACACCGTGAGAACGGTTTCTGGTTGAAATGTTTCGAAGCATGTATTCTACAAACATGTCCAAATGCGGCGTATGTAGGTGTTAGTTGGTGGTCCTGCACTGTTTGCCCCTGGATTGAGTCATTGATTCAATTCTTCGTGTGTTGAAACATGTGCCAAGCTACGGAGCTGTGCATCCCTATTTGTCATACACTTTTGGGTACATACTTCACTGGCAACACCCAGGTGATCTCAACATGTGAGAAGGCCTGAGTGCGCTCTCGATGGACCTGAGGCCCCCCACCTGCGCACGTTACCAAATGCCTCCTGCTCAGCAGCGTAGCTGTAACTACAAAACTGCCACACTGCACAACTGCCACTGCGTAACTGCCGCTCTGTAACTGCCACTGTGTAACTGCCGCTCTGTAACTGCCACTGTGTAACTTTGTGCCGTGCGCAGGCGGGCGAGGCGCCCGCCGCGCGCCCCGCGTACGTGGGCGTCGACAGCGTGTTCGGAATCTTCCTGAGAAAGTTCTTGAATGACTGTGACGTCCAGCACTTTGGCCGCCTCAGCGCTCTCTTTGACCAGGTGGGTGCCCCTCCCCCCCCTCTCCCCCTCGGTGCATGTGGAGGTGGCGGTGGCGGTGCTGCCTGCCTGCACGCTCTGTGTCAGGGACCGTTGTTGTTGGCGCTGTGGCGCACATGGGCGCCCGTGCCACAAGAGCACCTAGAGCCACGCAACACCTGTTGTTATATGTACTACTGTGGCATGCCGTATTTATGTGTCATACTCACATGAGTTAACTCCAGGTATAGTGCGCTCGCAATTTTGTGCGCTTTGATTAAGTGCGGTATGCGGTTTAGTGCGGGGTCCAGAGACCCGCCACTGACCACATGCGTTTGTATAAACAATACCCAATGCCCTATTTGGGTTTAGTGCGGGCCTTGCAATAGTGTGGGTGCTACAGGGGGGTGACACTACCCCACACTAAATCGCGAGTGCGCTGTGCTATACTTTGATGAAGTCATGCTTTTGAGTATGTTGCACTAGTACAGTGCCAGTACGTGCTAGCACCTGTTGGTGTACTGAAAGTGCGCATTGGTATACCTCGGTAGTAAGTACTTTAGAAGTGCATACTAGTAGTACTACGGTACATTTTTTGCAATGTGATACACTTGGTGAGTGCGCCGCTGTGTCAGCGACCGCTGTTGATGCAGTAACATGGACGACTGTGCCACGACGGCACTGGAGCCACTCACCACCTGTTGGCATAGACATGTATCAGTATCTGAAATATACTTCACACTTCTCTCACACAGTTTGACACCGCTTTTCACATTCCCGTCGTCATATGGCGCAGGTTCATTTTGCCACGCTGTCCTCTAACACATTCTCTCACCCGCTCCCCACAGTTCCTCCAACTTTCGCCTTCGGTGCCCGCACATAAAGTTGGTAGTTGTACTCTGAATCATCCCTAGCCCTCAGGGACACTGACGCGTGTAGGTGTGGGGGCTGTCTGGTGCTTTTCACCAGGTGGACAAATTACCCCGCAGGCTTCGGCCTGGCATTTGGCCCCAGCCACGGCAGTATCTGGGCGTAGCAGCCTTTTAGGTTTCTGTCACACAAAGGCGGCCTCTTATCCCTGCCTCTTCCTTAGACTAGTCTTACCATTTTTACGCACATTTTCCCCATCTTTTGTTAACATTTCCACCATCTCTTGGCGCAGGTGCGCGCTTACACACGCAGCCTCCCATCCCTGCCCGCCTCTTCCCGAAAAAAAATGCATTTCCTCACACATTTTCTCACCCTTTTTACCCCTTCTCCGTCGCTATTTTGGCCCAGGTGCGGGCCTACACACGCGGCTCTCCATCCCTGGACGCGTCCTACGCTCTCGGCGACCGTGCCACCCATGCTCACTCCGCAACCGTGGGCGCACACCAGTCGGCAGCCCGGGGCTCCGGGGGCACCGCTGTAGGCAAGCCACGCCAAATTTCTGCACTTTTATTACTACAGTAGTATTCTTTATGACTGATGCAAATTGTTTGAACTCCGCATTTTGCGAGCTCAAAAAAGAATCCAAAAAAAAATGCTCACTCCGCGACCGTGGGCGCAGACCAGCCGGCGGCGCGGGGGTCTGCGGGCACCGCCGCTGCAGGCAAGCCAAGCCAAACTTGTTCACTTCCAACATTGATGTATAGAAATGGTAATTTATGCATTTTTTTGGATATTTGCAATTTGAAAGCTCAAAAGAAAAAAAATCAAATTTGTGGCGCGCACCAGTCGGCGGCGTGGGGCGGAGCGGGCACCGCCGCTGCAGGCAAGCCCAGCCCAAAGCTCTTCACTTTATTTCCTTCCCATCGATATGCCGGTATGTAAACTTCAACAAGTTCACTACTTCAAGTATTATTTGTAAACACATATATTCATGGTATGTACACCTTGAAGTGTATGAAAGCTAACAGATGTTTTGTTTTGTTTTCGCATCGTCAGCGCCCACGAGTCAGCGACGCGGCGCTCCGCAGGCACCGCCGCTGCGGGCAAGCCAAGCCAGAGTTCCTCACTTCTGTACCTCTATTTGAATGATGCCTCTCATTTTAGCTTTGCGGTCTCAGAGGTGAAAAAAAGTATTCGTTTTCTGCAGCTGTGCGCACGCGCTGCAACATCGCGCTGCACCATGTTTGACCTTCGCATTCTGTGAGCAAAAGAAAAAAAGGCATTGTGGGCGCACACCAGTCGGCGGCGCGGGGCTTCGCGGGCACCGCCGCTGCAGGCACGCCACGCCAGAGTTCTTACCTTCTGTGCCTCTGTTTGAATGATGCAACTCGTTTAAACTCAGTATTTTGACAGCTAACAAGACAACGAAACGCGTTGTGCGCACACACCAGTCGGCGGCGCGGGGCTCCACGGGCGCCGCCGCCGCAGGCAAACCCAGAGCCAGAGCTCTCACCTTCTGTGCCAGTAACTCTTCTGACTTGTGCAACTTTTTTCTAGCTTTGCAGTGTCAGAGCCAAAACAAGTCTTTGGCAAAGAAAAAATAGGCGTATGTTTTCTGCAGCCTTGGGGCGCACACTGGTCTACGGCCCTACGTTCCGCCGGCGCCGCCCGAGCCCAGGCCATGCATGAAAGCTTTCAACTTCTACAACTGGTTTTGACCGATGCAACTTTTTTTTAGCTTTGCAGCTTTAGCGCTAAAATAAAGTGTTTGTTTTCCGCGGTTGTGGCAATAATAAAAAAAAAAAACATCTGTGCGGCCTGTGTCGATGCGTGCACAGGTGAGACGCCCATGGGCAATAAATGTCATGCATGCAAATGTATACAAATACAAATATTTTGAAGTATATAGTAATACCCTACGTAGGCTACGGCCTGGCATTTCATCCCAGCACGGCAGTATCTGGGCTCAGCTACCTTCCCGGGTTTGTTTCAAATAAATTTTGTTTGCGCAATTGTGTCATTGCGCGCACAGGCGAGACGCCCATGGGCTGGCGGGAGCTGGGTGCAGGGCTGCACGGTGGCGGCGGCGGTGGTGGCGGTGCCGGCTCCAACGACAGTGTGAGTGCTGTCGCCTTCGCCGGCAGGGGCAACGTCAGGCTCAGGTAAGTGCAGAGCGTACTACTACAATAAGAGTTAACTATATACTTATACAGTCTGTATTATTTTACTAGAAGTATATCTATGAAGTACTACAGTAGTACTTCGTGTGTGAGCGCCGTGGCCTTTGCCGGCAGGGGCAACGTCAGGCTCAGATGTGTGAGCGCCGTGGCCTTTGCCGGCAGGGGCAACGTCAGGCTCAGATTCGTGCGGGGTGTGCCTACCACTGCAGTAGTACATGGAAAAAGAGTGGTGCACTGGTGTGCTAACAGAGTGGCAACACATGCGAGTACTCTCAGAGTTGATTATAGACTTCTGAAGTGTGAGCGCAGTGGCCTTTGAAGGCAGGGGCAACGTCAGGCTCAGGTGTGTGCGGGGCGTGCCTGGCACATGGGGAAAACGAGTGCTAACGCAGTGGCACTACATGAGAGTACTTGCAGCATGGGTTGATACTTCTAGAACTAGGATAACAGTGCGGTGGTCACCATGCCTTGTGTCACAAGTTTTGTGTACCATATATGTATGCGCATGTGCTGCCCGCAGGGGCAACGCCAGGCCCGGGTTGGTGCGTGGTGCGTGTCCAGCAGATGGGAAAAGGGGGCAGTACACTAGCGTACCTCGCCATGGCATGTGGTGCGAAAAGGTGGGAGATACAGCGGACGAGCGCAGACCGTGGTGACTGTAGGATTGAGAAACTGGGGCAACGCCAGGCTCTGGTTCATACGGGGTGTGCCTACTACACGGCCAGCGGAGAGGTGCACTGGTGTGCTAACATAGTGGCATCACATGAAAAGACTTGTACTTCAGGTGTAGGACTGATTGATAGGATAACAGTGTGTTAGCACTGCGCCCCATGCGGTCAGGGGCAACATCAGGCTCAGGTTTGTGGGGGGTGGGTGTCCGCCACATGGAGAAGGAGTACCGACCGGTCAACTTCAACTCCAACTTGAAGTAGTTTCATTCATGTTTGCACCTTTTATTGGCGCGCAAATGCCCAGGCCACGCGCATGCCGACACGCAGCAATGGCGATGCGTGGCCTTGTGCCGAGATATTCACTGCGCTCGTCGGCCAGGAGCAGCACAGTGGTGGTGTGTGCTGCGGTGAAGTGCCTGGTGCAACGTGCTCCGCAGAAACATGTCCGGTGGCACAGCCTTGTGCAGTGTGCTCAGCAGCAGCGGCGGCACAAGGCGCGCTCTGAAGGGGCACCGGTCACACCAAGTCGCCACTGAGTTGCAGGTAAAGAGTTGTGTAGCAAGTGGTGGACTGGCACAGCGTGCGCGGCACGCCTGGAGGTGCGCCCGGCATGTGGGACTTCTCTTCTGGGGCGAGGCCTTCTGACTGCTGTGCGCTTCCGCCGAAAAAACAAAAACACAAATGCTTCCTCTGAAGTAGAATGCTTTGAAGTGGGTATCTACAAACAGCACTGCTCAATCCTGCGCAAATACGCAATTTGCTCCAAGGAAGGAAAAAGAGAAAAGCCGTTTCGGCGCATCTTGTGCAAACACGCTTCGACTGGTGTGCTTCCGGCAGGGCGAGAGAGCAGCAGCCGCGGCTGTGCTGCAGCGTCCCTGCGCATGCGGTGCTCAGCAGACCACAGCCTCTGGCGCGTGCGTGTCCATGTTCCATGTGCCACGTCATGGATGTTCTGTGTGTTGCTTACACGGTGTGCGCCACGTGGTGTAACGTATACGTGTACCCATGTACAGATATTAGAAGTCTCCCTCTACATGTATACTACAGTAATATCATACAAGTTGGGTGCTGATGTCCGTGTGTCACAAGCAGTCGAGCGCAGCTCCCGGCGCACGCACGCTCCCCACCGCTGCTAAGCCCTGGTGTCGCCGCTGCTGAGCACTGCTGCTGCTGAGCACTGCCACTGCTGCTGCTGAGCACCGCCGCCACCACTTTCCTTCTGCTGAGCAGCTGCGGGAGCGCGCTGGGCACATGCCCTGCACTGCTGCTCAGCCCTGCTGCTGCTGAGGACTGCCGCTGCCACTGCCACTGCTGAGCACTGCTGCCGCTGCTGCTGCTGAGAACCGCTGCCGCCACTTTACTGCTGCTGAGCAGCTATGGGAGCGCACTGGGCGCGGACGTGAGCGCGGTGAGCCCAGGCGGTCTTAGGGGAGCTGCCGGCGGCGCCGGACCTGCACTTGGCGGCAGCCGCAGACGGTGAGCTAGCTGCCTACAGCTACTACCATTAGTCCATGACGTATTTTTGCTGCTGTAGTACCTGCACAGAAAAGGCTAGCACATAGATGTCCTACAGCGTGAATCTACTTCTACTTGGAGTATGTGATAGCCAACTTCACGTAACACGTATGGATGTGGTCTTGCACATGGAATGTTCTGGTGACACCGTGAATATATGCGACAGCCAACTCCAGGTTACACCTGCACATAACCTCAAAATGCTCAAACTTTAACTTCATTGGGTCTTAGGGACGCTGCCGGAGGCGCTGGACATGCACCTGGCGGCAGCCGCAGACTGTGAGCTAGCTGCCTACAGCTGTGACCGCGTACTACCAGAAGTCCAAGATGTATTTTTGCTATGGTAGCACCTACACTTAACTGTCTTGCACATCAATTTGCCAGTGCAACCGTGAATAATCACATAGACATCTTTTAAAAAGTCAGACCTGTACATAACTTCAAATGCTCAAACTTGAACTTCATTGGGTCTTAGGGAAGCTGCCGGAGGCGCGGGACCCGCACCTGGCGGCAGCCACAGATGGTGAGCTAGCTGTGACCATGCACCATGTACTTATAAAGTACTGCAAAGTAGTAGTTTTATAAATTTGCACTTGTGGGCGTGCAAGAGCCCATGCCATGCATGCCAGCACGCTCACGGCCATGCCCGGCAGCGTATGCACACAAAGTACTTGGGAACATGGAGGTGCTTCAGTGGCAGCACGTGCTCACCCACCAGTACACACTTGCCTATGCCCCGGCCACGGCATGCTTCTTTGTGCGTTATGCGGGCGTGCAGGAGCCTGAGCAGCACTGGCGCGGGCGACGTCGGCGACGACATGGACATCACCACCAGCACCATGGACGAGGGGACGCCCGTGCCGGTGCGCTGAGCACCTGCTGCTGAGCAGCCGCTGCTGCTGAGCACTGCTGCTGAGCACTGTTGCTGAGTTGTTGCAGCGCAAGGACCCCAGCCACTGCTGCTGAGCACTGCTGCTGAGCACTGTTGCCGAGTAGTGCCAGCTAACCACCAATCACAAGTAGAGAGCTTCCGGCATGACTCGCTTCACGTCTTGCACCGCCGCGGTTGTACTGCAGTACTTGCGCCTCTTAGGTGGTGCATGTGTATTCCCACACAGATACGTCTCGCGACGTCCCTGCCGATGCGCTGAGCAGCCACTGCTGAGCACCGCTGCTGCTGAGCACTGCTGCTGAGCACTTGCGGCGCATCTCATTCCAAGCACCCACGCTTCCGCGGACTGTGATGCGCCAAACACCTTCTGCGGAGTCTGTAATGGGTGGTGAATTGGCATTTTTGTGCTCAGCAGACGCTTGCTCTCTGTCGCTGCTGCGCTGCCCTTGCAGGGGAGCGCGGCGCAAGCGCTCTTCTCCCACCACCTGCAGCGGCAGTACCGGCGCAGGTATGGCAACCCACCATTACAGTCTGTGCGCCTATCAAACGTAGGGTGTGCTACACTTGTACCTCTTTTTACTTGAGGTTCAGTATGTATGACATGCACTTCGACGAAACACTTCGCCTGTGCGCCTATCACATATAGCGAGGTAAAAAGAGATGTTACAGCAACTCACCAGTACATGTGTATGCGGCGCACGTGCTCTTCTCGCGCCACCTGCAGCGGCGGTACCGGCACAGGTATGGCAACCTACCGGCACACTATGAAATGTACATCGAAGTAGGGGATGCTAATAGGTATCGGAGGATAAACCCCCGGTTGTGTCGCCAAGCAGCGGCCGTCTTTAACAGCGGGGGTGGGTTTAGTGGGGCTTGAAGTACACAGTTGTACCACGTGACTTATGCTAGCGTGTTCTTTGATACTTTATGTATGTATACATATATATTACTAGTAGTATATATGTATACATATGGAAATGATGTGGTAATTCCTGGTGTTAGGCACCCCTCGGCCACTTCACCGGGGGGATCTTATACTCCAATACCTACGGCCCCATTTGGGCTCAACTACAATTGTGTGTGTGTATTGGTGTGACACATGATTAACACACCATTTGGTCTTGTATGCTGGTGTACATATCGTGTGTGTGTCTTAGTACTTGAGGGTATGTAGTGTGCGTAGGTTTATATATTTGCACTTGTGGGCATGCAAAAGCCCATGTCATGCATGCCAGCACGCCCACGGGTGACCATGGCACATGCCTGTCAGTAGTACATTCGTAATGCGTGCCTACTGTAGCACATGCGCCACTGTAGTATGTACACCTGCACTGAGGTAGCAGAGCGTTATATGTACTTCTGCAGTATACTTCAAGTACACCCTGTATGTAATGTGTGCCGTGCGAGTGTCATGTCCACTCTACTACTGTTGTGGGTCTCCGTATTGAGCCCAGATGCCACTTCTGATTGGTCCACAGGGGCATCTACGCCATCCCTGCTGAGCACTGCTGCCACTCTGACTGCTGAGCACTGCTGCTGCCACCTGCCGCTGCTTCCTGCTGACCACCCCTTACCTGCATTCTGCTGAGCACTACTGCGGCTGCTGCTGATCCCTGCTGAGTACCCCATAACCGCATGCTGCTGAGCACTGCTGCCCGCCTACCGCTTTCCGCTGCTGCTGAGCAGCCCCGCTCTGCTGAGCACGCCTCACCTGCGCTCTGCTGAGCACTACTGCGGCTGCAGCTGCTCCCTGCCGACCCCCCCCTTACCCGCGGGCTGCTGAGCACTGCTGCCCCCTACTGCTTCTCCCTGCTGCTGAGCAGCCCTGCTCTGCTGAGCGCCCCTCACCCGTGTTCTGCCGAGCACTGCTGCTGCTGCTTCCCCCTGCTGAGCACCCCATACCCGTGGGCTGCTGAGCACTGCTGCCGCCTGCCGCTCCTCCCCTGCTGCTGAGCAGCCTCGCTCTGCTGAGTGCGCCCTACCCGTGTGCTGCTGAGCACTACTGCGGCTGCTGCTGTTTCCTGCTGAGCACCCCCTACCCGCGTGCTGCTGAGCACTGCTGCCACCTGCCGTTTCCCCCCTGCTGCTGAGCAGCCCTGCTCTGCTGAGCACACCCTGTACCCGTGTGTTGCTCAGCACTGCTGCTGCTGCTTCCTGCTGAGCACCGCTTGCCCACGGCTGCTGAGCACTGCTGCCGCAAACTGCTTCTCCGTGCTGCTGAGCAGCCCTGCTCTGCTGAGCACGCCCTACCCGCGAGGCACGCCTGATGCGGCCACGGGTGGGCTCTTCTCTTCCCAGCACAGTGTGGGCTCGAGGGTTGCTCGCGCTGAGCAGAGCATTGCGGGGCCAGCGCGGGGTCCCCACGGCGCCCCCGTTGACGCCACGGTTCTGTCTGTCAACCAGGTCCAGATGTACATGCAGGTGGGCGGGCATACACTTCGAAGCATTTGTGATCTGGCACTGGTACCGCATTCTCTTCACATTTTTGATGAGGCGGTGTATAAACAATAGGAGCGCCACCATGACACTCCGTTAACCAGGTTCAGATGTGGCTTGCAGTTGGGTGGGCATATACATGTATTTTCTATAATACTTCGATGTAGTAGACACTAGTACACCTTTTCATGTATATTAAGTACTACAGTATGTATGGTATGTAGGCTTGCCGGAATTGTAATATTCTTGCTAATAACTGCGTAATCGTAAGCGTAGCATTACGTAACGTAACGTAAAACCCGTAATTGTGTACTAAGCATGTCACTGCCGGCACCCGTGCTCGAGTCACCACCTGCCGTGCCATCGATGCCCGCCACCCTGGCGGCGCCACCCGCACCTGCTGCACCAGCAGCAAACATGCTGCGTGCTGTGTGCCTGCGCAGCCGCCTCCCACCCTCCCCTAGCCGCCCTAGAGCTGTGAATGTGTGCATGTCGCTGTTCGGTCTCATAACCTTTGTTACAGCCCGCTTCAGAATTACGACGTAAATCGTAGCGTAATTACTAGACGGTAATTGTTGCGATGACGATTCTGGCAACCCTAATGATATAGTATCGGTGCCGCTTGGTTTCTATACTGACGTGGCGTGTCAACAAGAGGAGCGCCACCAATGTCTCTGTGAACCAGGTTCAGATGTGACGTGCAGGTGGGTCGGCAATGATGCACTGTGATGTGTAGTACTTCAAGTACTTGAAGTTGTCGAAGTACTTCAAGTATGTGAATTACTTCAAGTACTGTAGGTATGTGAAATAATACTTCAACAACTTCTTGGATGGGTGCTACATGGTTCCTACTTGCACTATACTGTGGCGGTGTATCAACGAAATTGCAGGGTGCAGAGCTTGAGATAAACTTCGCTCCAAACTTTTGAAAACGTGTGAAATTGAACATTTTTAAAATGACTTTTTAAACAACAATCGCACCTGAGCTAATTGATGCTAAACACTTCTTTTTGTACTTTAATAGTGCACACTTCAAGTTTTTGAAGTACATGTTTCTCATTTTGTTGACCCATCACCGTTGTTTTGGAATTACAATTCGGTAGCTATTGACTCCATATAAGCTCCTCCTAGTGTTTACCCTTCCGGAGCCCCCCTTTGTTGCTGAGCACACGTGCAGAGCCTGGAACAGGGCACGGAGGAAGAGCACCATCGCCCTTTGCCGCCCCCCGCCTGCTGCTGACCCCCCCCACACCCCTTTCCCCCTTCTTGCTGCTGAGCACACGCGCAGAGCACTGTTGCACCCCCCACCTGCTGCTGACCCCCCCCCCGCCCCTCCCCCCCCCCTTGCTGCTGAGCACACGAGCAGAGCCTGGCGGAGGGCGTGGAGGACGCGCGTGAGTGGCAGCGCGACACGCACGCCGCCACTGCGGAGGTTCAGTCGTTCTTCGACATACACCCAGACCTGCCACGCGCGCACGTGTACCTGCACCTCAGGTACGCCGCAGCTGCCAGTCCATGCCAACTACTAGTAGCTCCCCAAATCGCGGTGGGAAACGCTGTGAGGCGCAGCCGCGCGCCGCCTGGACCGGGCTTGGCGACAAGTGGCGTTTGCAGGGTACCTGCCTCGGGCGCACACGCACCTGCGCCTCAGGTCGGTCGCAGCGGCCTGTCCATATACTTTGAAGCGTCCCTGATTGCTGACCCGACACCGGACCCAGACAGTATGTGGTCAGAAGCACGGTCGTGCGTGCCGGTGACTGGTCACTTCGCGAAGGGGCGGAAAACATATTGTGTGTGGGTCGGATATTCGGGACAGGAACCAGTCATATCTGTCCACGCTGACTGGTACCCCAAATCACAGTGAGAAACGCCGTGAGGCCGCGCAGGGCTACTGCCCATGCCGCTGGTGCCACACGTTGAGACCCCCCCTAGACAGGGTTTGGCGGCTAACGGGATTTGCATGGGGCCTGCCTTGGGCGTACATTTACCTGCATCTCAGGTCGGCCACCAGCTGGTCGGTCATGGCGCCCACTACTTGAAGTAGTACTTGAAGTAGTACTTGAAGCAGTTGCCAAATCTCTGTGCTACTTGAAGCAGTACTTGCGTACTTGACAGACCCGTGCAACGTCCCCATGGTAAAGGATTGCGAATAACTCCGTGAAAGGCAGCGCGGCAGCGCGGGCCTGCATGTGCATGTCAGGTCGCGCCCCCCTGGGTTGGCCAGTTGCATGCCGCCTAGTGGCGGGCACACAAGTTGAAGTTATACTTGAAGTAGTTGAAGTTGCGCTTGCCGTTGGGAGCGCGCTGCAGGTGAGCGGTGCCATGGGCACCTGTGGGTTGAGACACACGCACTCACACACACACACAGAGAACCTAACATCTGCCGGTGCTGCCACTGACACTGGGCACTGCCCCCGCCATTGTTGTTTCTCCTGCTCCTGCTGCTGCTGCTGGTGGTGGTGGTGGTGGTGGTGCTGGTGCCACTTTTGTTGCTGCTGCTATTGCTGCCGCCGCTGCTGTTGCCACTGCTGCTGCTGCCGCTGCCTTGCTGCGGCTGCTGCTGCTGCTGCTCCCTCCGCCACTGGCTGCCGCGGCTGCTGACGCCCACCGCTGCGCCTACAGATACCTGCAGGAGCGCGAGCTGTCGGGGGCCGTGCACGCACTCCACCGCTACTTTGACTACCCCACCAGCCGCGGTGGTCCCGCAGCCAACCCCAACAACCCCAAGTGAGCGCTGCCTGCATTGATTATATTATACATCTGTAAATAATACCGGCAACATATGCTGAAATGCTCCGAATACACTATGTAGAAGCATCATACTTTGTGAAGAGTGCATACGAATTGCCAGTGCTGCAGCCAACCCCAACAACCCCAAGTGAGCGCTGCCGGCATTGATGATTCTATCAAGTACTGAGTCAGTCAGTATACTTCGAGTATACTGGATACTTCGAATACCGGCACATCATATCATGTCATATCGTGTACATGAATTACTTGTGCTGGTAGGCAAGACTTCAAGAAGTGCTTTGGCAGCAGCCGATCCCAACAACCCCAAGTGAGCGCTGCTGCCGGCATCGGTTATGTTATACTTCTTAAAGTACTTCTGCAAGCACTAACTGATGCTGAAATGCTTCGAATACACCATATCATACCACATGAAAACTGCTGCATACGGGTTACTAGCGCTGCAGCCAATCCCACCAACCCCAAGTGAGTGCTGCCTGCAGTGATGATTTTATACTTCAGAAGTGCCGGTATGTAGAAGTATGTACTGAAATACTTGAATCTTTCATATGATATCCTATCGCGCGTACGAATTACTGATGCTGGTACGCAAGACTTCGAAAATTACTTCGGCAGCAGCCAACCCCAACAACCCCAAGTGAGCGCTGCCCGCACTTCTAGTGAATGATCATTAAGGTTGCAATAATCGTGATTCCTGCACTACGGTCAACGGTAGCTTCGTCACACCAGCTGCACATGCCCACGGCAGCCTACAACACCTCGACTGTTTGTGTGGCCCTCCTCTGCTGGGCCCAAACCGTTATCGAAGTTGGTGAAACAGTTTCCAAGTTTATGGTGAACTTGCATCACCATTGACAGAGATTTTAGAAGATAATTCACGATTTTGGCAGCCCTATTGATTATGCTGCATGGTACTTCACAAGTAGTTTTAGTACTGTAGTTTTGATCCTGTAAGCTTGAAACAGCCCAGGTCAGAAGTAGTTCTATCACAAGTTACAGTAGGTAGTCTGCTCTTGTGCGTGTGAAAGACCCCAGGTCATGCAGGCCGGCGTGAAGCAATGGCATGTGCCCTGCCCGCATCTATACACATGCGCCCAAACGGCACAGTGAACACCGAGAAGTGTCGCAAGCAGGCCAGCCGGAGCCGCTGGCAGGCAAGGGCTTGACCGGTCAGTTGCAATGTGCTGCTACTGCCACCGCCGTCACCGCCGCCGCTGCTGCCGCGCCGCCACCCCTACTCCTGCTGCTGCCACCGCTTGCTGCCCTGCCGCCGCTGCTGCCACGGGTGCTGCTGCTCCCATGTGTGTACTGTGCGCAGGTGTGTGCGGGCGGTGCTGCCCTACGCCGTCCTGCGACTCGCAGCCGTGCACGCCGCCGCCGGCCAATCAGAGATGGCGGCCGCCGCGTTGAAGGAGACGCTCCGCATTGCACAGGCACGTCACTTCATCGACACACACACGCGCCCTTAGTAGGTGTCCTCAGGGTTAGCTCATACTTCAGAATAGATAGAAGGGTGTGTGGAACCGGCCAAGCAGAGATGGCGGCCGCCGCGTTGTTGGAGACGCTCCGCATTGCACATGCACGTGACTTTGTTGACATACCGTGTGTATACTGTGTATGTACAAACATAACTGGTGTGGTGACCACATAGCAGCAGTAGGTGGGTTGAGGCCGCTCATGTGCGGAGCCGGCCAATCAAAGATGGCGGCCGCGGCGTCCAGGGAGACGCTCCGCATTGCACAGGCACGTCGCTGATGTGCGCACATGATTTCTGCACTAAACCAGTCCGTAGCTGCTGCTGCTGAGCACCACCAATGCTGCTGCTGCCGCCGCTGCTGAGCACCACCACTGCTGCCGCTGCCGCCGCTGCTGCTGCTGACCACCGCAACCGCTGCCACTGCCGTGACGCCGCTGCTGCTGCCGCTGGCGCCGCTGCTGCTGCCGCTGGCGCCGCTGCTGCTGCTGCCGTTAGCACCGCCACCGCCGCTGCTGCTGCTGAGCCCTGCCACGCTGCTGCTGCTGCTGCTGAGCACCGCCACCACTGCCGCCGCCGCTGCTGCTGCTGCTCCTGAGCACTGCCACCACTGCTGCCACTGCTGCTGCTGAGCACCGCCGCAAGCGCTGCTGCCGCCGCTGCTGCTGCTGCTGCTGCTGAGCACCGCCACCGCTGCTGCTGCTGCTGCTGCTGCTGCTGAGCACCACCACCGCTGCTGCCACGGCTACTGCTGAGCAGGAGCGTGGCGACCACGTGTGCGTCGCGCACGCCATGGCGCTGCTGCACCGCCACCTGACTGCGGGAGCTGCGCTGCCGGGGTGCGGCACAGCGGACGATGCCCCCACAGACGCTGGCTGGTGAGTGTGCTGAGCAGCTTCACAACTCCTACCAATAAGTACTTGAAGTACATACTGATATCCACCAATCGCACATGGCACTAGTACACTTATTTACCACTGTGGGTGCTGCCAGGGTGCGGTGCAGCAGGCGATGCTCGTGGGGACGCCAGCTGGTGAGTGTGCTGCCTGTTACTCCTACTGCTGAGCAGCATCACAACTTTTTACAATATACATATATACACTTCCAAGTATACTACATGCACCTAGGCAGTCGGGACCTTTGGGCGCCTGGGGGACCAGGGTGAGCGCGTGCTGGGTGCGGTTGCGGAGGAGTGGGCTGGCAGGCACGCGACGGGGCCTTCCCCCTCTGGCCTCAAGTGCATTGCTGTTTCACGCATCCGCGCATCTTTGTCAACAGCACTGCATATTGCGCTGTCTCAGCGCGTGCTTGTCTACATGACGTCGCCAGGAGTGTGTGGGGCGGGCGCTGGTGTGGGCGGGGGAGAGCGCGCGGTCCTGCATGGCACCCTGGAGGGTGACCTGCCCTG
>JAULBY010010224.1:0-24886 GCA_032358315.1 Ophiocytium majus
ACTAGTTTGATAACCTGATTATAAGGATGCGCGGCCATGCATGCCATGCACATATAGCAATAGCGCGTGTCACCACACTACGGGGGGTTAAATTACTACATGAGCCAATGTACAACATGCGCACAAAACACCTATTGCATTGGGGGGGCGGCAGAACCTTGCACCTCGTGCCCTACTGGCGCATCTACGGCTGGCATTGGCAGCACATCACATGCAGAATCAAGTTGCAGTGAGTGAGGAGCCGAACTTGTACTTGCAGACAAGGCAAAGTTATACCAGTGGTAGCACGTGACAGGCCCGTTGCTAGTGTTTTTCTGTCTGCATGGCGTGGTCTTATGCTGGTCTTGTGCACAGAGTTGAACTCCCTTTGTGCACTTGGCAGTGCATGTATGCGCCGGCTGTGAGCATGTCAACGTGCACGTGCCATGCCAGTACGCGGGCGCCGCGTGATTTACAGCTGCAGACGGTATGTGCAGGAGTGTCATTCAGTCAGACTAAGTCCACTGTCTGCCAGTGTGCCTCCACGCTGCCCATGGCAGAGGCACTGCAGACAACCCTGAGTGTGGCACCGCTGCTGTACACTTGCACTTGCCACATTGCTTCACATGGTTTGTGGCGCACCAGCATCACATGCTGTGCACTCTTGTACTTGGCAGTGACATTGCTTGACATAGTAACAGCGTTGGCACCTACTCTGCAGGGAGGGCTGGCACAGTCACCTCTGGGTGCACATCTTGTTCCACAGGCTTGTCCACTACTGCAACAGGCAGCACGTCTTCTAGCCATTGCGCAGGTGTGGCACTTGCAATCATACTATAATACTTCGAAGTGGAAGTATGTATCGCATGCGCAGTCACTACGGTACAACCTGGACTTGGCATCATGATGTGTGCATGTCCCTACAGGTTAACTCACGAGGTTCTCGCTGAGCTCTGCTTGGGTCACTCGAGTACGCTATGCAGAAATTGCTCTCGGCACCAACACAGGCATGCACGGACTGCCCAAAATTCATGCACCTTCACAGACGTGTGTGCTACTGCAAGCAGGTCGTGTGTGTACCATGTGGTAATCGTGTGTACATGTGCACCGACTGCGCATGCCATTGGGCAACAGCAGCTCCGTTCTATTGGGCATGTCACCTTACAACAATACACCCTCAACAACCCGGCGCGGCACAGGTGGCAGGTGGTCCAACAGTGAACCGTGGCGGCCCACAAGTGCCACTAAGCAGGCACCGCGATGAATTAACTGTGCTTCATTGCTGTATTCCTGTGTCTTGTGTGCCTTGTAGTGTGCGCTGCAGGACATGGCTTTTACAGTGCACTAGTGGCAGAGCGTGCACAAAATGTGCAGTGGGCTACTACTCTACAGGGGGGGGCACAGGTACCTGTACAGCCTGCGCTACCGGCCTAACTACGACATCGACAGGCTCGACATCATCTGCTTCACGTAATGGTGAGCCTACTCAAAACTTATCCCTGGCGGGCAATGGTGGTGAGTGCATGCTGTGCAGAAACATGGGGTTGCTGCATAGCAGACCATGTCGTCGGCCAGACTGCCCGCCTGTGCACCTCTGAGCTATGACACTGAACGGACGCACATTGCTGTTACCCAGAGCCGAAATCGCGGCTGCGGGTAAGTAGGTACCTTTGTTGTACGCCGCCGCACAACTCATGAGGTTTTCGCTAAGCCCAGCTTTGGTCATGACGTGTGCACACGAGTACGCTATACAGAAATACCTCTCGGCACCAACATCGGCACGCACGGACTACCAAAAGTTGCCCAAAACCTGTTGCACCTTTAACAGAGTCCACAAGCAGGCCGTATGCGTACCGTTTTAATCGTGTGGACGTGCGCCGACTGCGCATGCCATTGAGTAAGCAGCTAAATTCCATTGTGAATGTCAACTTACACCTTTGAACAACCCGGCGCGGCACAGGTGGTAGGTGGTGGCGGCCCACACGTTTCACAACGCAGGCACCTGCCTCACTGTGACTGCTGTGTTCCTGTGTCTTGTGTGCCTGGTAGTGTGCGCTGCGGGGTATGGATCCTACAGTGGCAGAGCGTGTACGACATGTGCTGTAGGCTACTACTCCACAGGAGGCAGCACCGCAGCATGCACAGCCTGTGGTACCACTGTGACCACTACCACCACGGGCGGGACCTCATCGGCAGCATGTAGTGGTAAGAACCTGCTTGCCTAAGGCATGTCGCCAAGCAAACGCCCACCCTGCCTGTTTACCGCTGTTTGGGCAGATGCCTGCACAGTGCCCAGTAGTAGCACCACCGATTGTTGGTCACCTTCATGCCGCCCTGCAGCCCAAGGACCGACACGTTTACACATGCTTTCACCGTATTCAATATTTCACGCTCTGATTTCGCACGACGTTGCAAGTCACTGAAACTATCAATGCTGCCTGAGCAAGCAGGTCATTTGCCAAATGCATATGAGCACAGCAGGTGCTCGCACCTTTTATGCCGCAGCGGTTATGTTTACAAAACAATGCCAGCAAGGCATACACGCTGTGGTAGCTGCTTTGGCCAAGTCATGTGTCTTCGTCATCAGCAGCTTCTGGATGCCACTAGTGCCTGCTGCCTGCGCACTACTACTAGTACTTGTTGACAGATCAGTGCTGGTGTGTCATGTAATGCATGTGCCACTTCCTTCCAACCCGCTGTCAGTCTGCAAGGCAGGGTATGGCGCCTACTCCGCCGGGTCGTGCACAATATGTGCGGCAGGATACTACTCCGCTGCGACCACTACAGCTGCGTGCTCTGCCTGTAGCACAAGCGTCACCACAACGTCAACTGGGTCAACCTCTTGCACAGGTGACTCAGAGGCAGCGCTCCATCCCTTGAAGCAAGTCCTGCATGGCGCGTGAGTTCAACTGTGGTGCACGTCATTATGAGCGACACATCTTTGGGCAATGCCATGTGCACCCAGGGCTTGCACCTCCATGTGGGCTGCAATGCAGTGTTACAGCCTGGCACGTTATTCATGACCCATATGGTCCCCTATTTTGTGCATCACCTACTTTGAAAGCTCAGATGCATCACTGACTGGTTGTCACATTGCTACAACCGCTTGCTGGCCGTCGTTTGTGCGCATGCAGGCATGTGCTTACAGTTGGTGCGGCAGGGTACGGATCCTACAGTGCTGGAATCTGTACCCAATGCTCCATAGGATCCTACTCTGCAGGTGGCAGCACCGCGGCTTGCTCTGCATGTGCGACAGGAGTCACCAACACCGCTGCTGGCAGCACCTCCTGCCCAGGTTAGAGAACAAGTTTGGGCAGGCACCTGTGTGCGGCATGATGCATCTCAGTGCTACAAGCACCCGCCGCAATGCATGCATGACAGTGGGCGCATGCGGACCACAACGAGAGGCGAGCGGGGCGTCCGAGTGGGCAGGCCGGCCCGCCATAGGATATACCGCCGTCTGGAGTCCGTACCTCATGCGTTTTTGGCAGCCTCAGGCTGTATAGAAGTCTGCGCGGAAGGCAACCCTGCCGACATGCGCTGGCAAGCTCTTCGGAAGCAAGATATTGACGAATGTGCTGCTTTGTGCTCTGCATACATTCGCTTAAGAAATTTCTATGTCTTGTCAATTGTGAAGACTCGCTGACCATGGCCGCGTCACTGTGCGCGTGTCCATCTATATACGTCTCTGCTGTGCGACCCTCTCCAGTGTGCGCTGGTGGCTATGGCAGCTATAGCATACTCTGCTGGAGCTTGCACGATCTGTGCACAAGGTACCTATGCGGCTGGGGGGACTACTGCCACCTGGCAGACTGAGTGCTCAGCCTGCGGGACAGGACTGTGCACGGCCAGCACAGACTGAAATAATAAATAATTAAATAATTATAATAATAATACTACATGTAGTAATATAATAATAATAACGTCAGACACAGGCTCCACCGCTTCTGCATAATGTAGTGGTAGTATGAGAGAATGATTCAGTTGTTGACAATTATTATACCGTCACGGTGGTATCCAAGCGACTTCTATAGCGTAATACATCTGCTGGATCTGTTGCAGACAGGCACTGTGACACACGCACAGCTCACGAACAAGCGCACAACAGGAAGCATTGACAGCACACTTCCCGGTAGCATGTTTTCGTTGTATCACTGGGTGAGTTGGGTAGGGGCATCCATTCCTGGTGAGGGCTTCGCGCGCCTTCAGGCACGCTCTCAGCCTGCAGCCTAGTACCCGTGCCACCATCATGTCAGCAATGTGGAATCGATCCTTGGTTGATGTATCACCGGTCTGAAGCCTTTCCTACAACTAATGCCTGTCTGGGGCAGTCACCCTTATACTATTTCCTGTCTGAGCAACTTGAAGCCTTGAGTATCAGCCTGGGCTCTCAGGCTCAGCCTGGCACTGCCAATGGCAGGCTGCTGTCATGGTGCCCGGCTAGCTGGGCTATTCCCCACACTCAGTGTGTCTGGTACAGGTGCTGCACACTTTCGGGCAGCGGAACAGGCACATGCCTTGTGGATGATGACGCAACACGCATCCCCTGCATGCAATCCACATGACATGACATTGTCGTTTTGCATGACGTGTCAGTATGTGCTGCGGCGTATGGATCCTACAGTGGCGGTGCGTGTACGATATGTGAGGTGGGCTACTACTCCGCTGGTGGTAGTACCGCAGCATGCACAGCCTGCGGTACTACCGTGACCACCACCACCACGGGTGGGACCTCATCGGCGGCATGTAGTGGTAAGCACCGGCTTACGTGCAGAATGCTGGGCAGGACGTTGAACTTCCAGCAAGCGAACGCTGCCTGCTACCACTAACGGAGGTTGGCTGTACAGGGCACACTTGTTACAGCAGCACCGCCGATTGTCAGCCAGCCCCATGCCATGCTGCGGCGACCATGCTGTAAGTCATGCCCCACACACAGCCAGAGTATTCATGCTTGCATCGTGAACTCGGTTGTGGCAGGGCAGCCGTCACTGAGCTTGGTGGTGCAGCACGCATTGCCATGTAATCTCAAGTTGCCATGAGCACAGCGGAGCGGTGCTTGCACCTGCATCTCAGCAGCACCGCATCACAAAACTGTGCCACATATGCATGTCAAGCCATGTCATGTAATTGCATATCATGTTGTACCAACTCCGTTGGCCAAGCCATGTGCCTGCATCAGCAGCAGCAGCTGATTTCCGGTGGTTGTTGGCAGCACACCCTTGCCGCGACCCACAGTTACTGTACATGGACTTCCTGCTTACCTGCACCATGGGTTCAGTCTGCAATTGAGGGAGGGTATACTATATGGCACCTACTCTGCCGGGTCGTGCACAAGATGTGCGGTGGGGTACTACTCCGCCGGGAGCACCACTGCTGTGTGCTCCGCTTGTAGCGCAAGTGTCACCACAACATCAACTGGCTCGACATCAGATTCTGCGGCGTCTTGTGACGGTGAGCCCCACCTGACTCTTCAGCAAGTGCAATCCACCTCTGGCGTATGCCACAGTGTGCATACTGGAGGCCGAAGAGGTCCCACACTCGTGCAAAGCACCAAAGCATTTCACCCACAGGCTTTGCACGCACAACGCACAGGCACGCATCAGCCTGAGCGCACACACTGTCAAGGCTAAGGTCCCTTTTGAGATATTGGCAATGGCCCGAGTCACTGACAAAATTTTAATGGAATTCTCCAAGCTTTAGGCTCACGCTGTTGGCAATGACGTTTCAATTATCAGTTGCAGTTCCGGCTGCAAGTGACCATCACCGTTGCTGCAACTCGGTACTTAACTCCTTGCATTTAGGTGCCACTGCTCTTCTAGCACGGCGAGCGTGCCCTGCTGTGTCAACGTTTGCCAATATTATACTGACTCGATGTTGTTTTTGTGCTGCATGCGCATGTGCCAGTCTGTGCAGCAGGACATGGCGGCAGTGCATGTACGCCCTGCTCCACAGACACATACTCGCTGGGAGGGTCAACCAGTGACTGTCAGTTGTGCCGAACTGGTTTTGGTACTGCGACTACTGGCAGCACCAGCACCGCTGATTGCAGTGGTGAGTGAGCACTACGTACAGCACGCTGGACCCTGTAACACTGTACTTGACATTGCAAGGGTAGCTTGAAACGGTCTACAGCGATTGTATCTACCTTAAGGAGGTGCACAGGCCTGTAGCAGTTGCAGGTGCATGACATGCCATCAGTGACATGTCACAATGTACCACAGTGCACATGTGAGCCAGCACGATGACCTTCAGTGTCACACAGCCCCTGGGCCACTTGCTCAACAACTCTAGCATAGCATGCAGCAAACATGTTAGACGGCGGCACAGCATAAGATTGCCTAGTGCAGGCTAAGCCTTGCTCAGCCTGCGCTTAAAACAAAAACGCATCATCATGATGGCCGCACAGCAGCTGCTGTTACGTTGCCGTGATGTCTAGCTGCACATACAGTATTACTACCAGCTGCAAGAGGAACACATATAATAATTTATATTATGTGGAGACTGGCACAACAACATCAGTTGTGTCTGGGCGCAAGCATGTACCGGGTACCTGCTTGGCAAATTCGCCTCTGAGCCACCGCCTGGTACAATATGCATGGACAGCCATTGGACATTTGGCACCTGCCACCCCCCTCCCCCATGCATGCATGCTGACTCTTGCACATCCCTTGTGACCTCTTTTCGGATTCACAACACAGTTTGTTTGGCAGGGCATGGTGGCGGCACATGCACTGCCTGTGCCATGGGCACCTATGCTGTGGCAGGGGGTTCAACCGCTGCTTGTGCTGCTTGCATAACTGGCTTCACGACAATGAAAACTGGGAGCACCGATTCAGCAGCATGTGCTGGTGAGAGCATACATTACTGTATATTATACTGAAGTGTATGTGCTCAAGAAAGTACTACGTAGTATGACAGTATGCGCATGCAGGCACCTGACAGGGAATTGTGAATGCTAACATCACAGGTACCGGTATAATGTCTGCTACAGTGTCAGCCACATAGGCTTAACAGTGTCACCTGGTGCTGTGCTTGAAGCTTCTAGGTGCATATGTTGCAGTGGAATTATCTCCGCCTACTACTTGGTGACGTTGTGCATGGTCCCTGGGATCGGGGAGTACTACATGCGCCAATCAGTAAGCACCACCGTCTAAAGGGGCGGCAGCCACCATGAATCATCCACACTCTTCTGGTGTCTGATCACTCGAGCTATGGACAACATGGAGTATATTGTTGGTACCATACCTCAAAAGTACTACTACTAGTAGTACTTCAAAGCATGAAAATGTGCCTAAAAGTTGATGTCAGTGCAATATCGGAGCTACTAGTAGTACATGTTAGGTCCCCTGGGACATGGCGCTTTAATCAGTTAGAGTAGTGCTCTGGCAACATGCCAGGCTTCCCACAGTACTGAGCTCTCCCAGTTTGTTTTTCGCTACCTGTCTGATTTCCTGGTCACACGCACCGTGTGCAAAGGGCTTTCCGCGCCCTAAGCGGAGTTTAATAAGAGTACATGTCACATATCGCTTGCAAGTGCTGCCACGCGCCATTTTTTTTCGCTTTTCTTTACTGCAGTGTGTGCCGCAGGGTGTGGTGGGCAGATGTGTCAGGTGTGCGAACAGGGCACCTACGCCCCAGGCATGTCCACAAGTTCATGCGCAAAACGCGCCACAGGGTCTACCACAGCAACTGCTGGTGCCACATCATCTGCAGAATGCAGCGGTGAGTGCCAAGCTGCTGCACGCGAGCATGGGTTGCGTCGACGTGCACAATGCTCACACTTGTACTGTCGCAGCACATGCATGCCATACGTATACGTGCATGCGCCACCATGTGCCACCATGTGCATTTTTTTGTATGAGCTCAAGCGCGCTATAGGAAAGCATGATGGTGTAGTACACGTGCCAACATCTTCTGCCCAATGCACAGCAGTGCATGTCCTTTTACTGGGACAGGCACTTTGTGTAACTTAGTTCAAGTTGAAGAGGACACTGCCGTGCATGTACTCCCTCGTGGCTGGTTACACACTGACTCGGATCTGCTCCAGCGTCATTGACACGCTCTGTATGGTCGCATGCTTCAACGTTGTCCGCTGCAGAGTGCATCACTGGCTATGGTGCACCAAAGCCCGGAAAGCATGTAGCAGGTGCCCTGCTGGTTTCTACTCTGCTGGCGGTCCAGCTGCCAGCACCACTTGCACAGTGTGCCCAACGGGTACCAACTCTCAACAGGGCAGCGGCTCATGCACAGGTAAACAATCAACTTGAGCAGCAGCCGCATGTTGAACCCGCCTTTAAAGTTACTTGACTACCATAGTACGAGCACTAGACGCCCATACTGTAACAGTACTCATTGTGTACAAGTGGGTTGCTGCGCTCTGCACCTGCCGCTGGCAGTCCCTTCAATGGCGTGCTTCATACCGGTACTTTTTACTTGGGACATGCAAGTTACAATGTCATGTTGCAAGCTCACTCCTGTTAACGGTGGCCATGGTGCAAGCGTTCTTGAATTTCTCTGTCATGATGTCAAGTTAGAGGCGGAACATGTGCTGCCAGCCAGCCCCTGCCTATTGTTTACTTCAGAAGTATTATGCACGCAAGAGGGGACTTGAAGTGTCACATATGCGCACTGCAGTGCCACAGGCACGTCGTGCCATGAATATTTCACTCGATGTATTGCAGCAGCAGCAGCAGCACCATCATTGGCCAGGGCGCTGCCATGTGAAGGTGTTGTGAAATCGTTGGTTAGCAAAGAACGTGATCTATGCGGCACAGGTACCAGCATGTGGGGCACTGTTGTAGTCTGACTAGCTATCGCATGCATGCAACAGTCACTGCAACTGTACTGTCACAGTACCACCGGTGGCCATAAGAGAAGGCACTGCCGGCAACTTCGTTGAAAACATATGTTGCCCAGGCGCATTCTGAGACCTGGCCCTGCGTACACTGCCATGCATTCACGCAGAGTGTGAGGTCGACTATGGGACCAGCGGCGACTTCTGCGCCGCATGCTCAGCAGACGAGTACTCCACTGGCGGCGCAGAAGCTTCCTGCCTGTCGTGCCAAGGACGGTGCTCATCATTCGCGGTGTTTACGGCGTTGCTGAGCGCCCAGTCACCACAGCTCTTCGCCGATGCCTACCTCGGAGCTTTCGTGGCGGCCACCGAGGACATCATCAGGTCCATCTATGGCGCGGCAGCCACGGACATTGCTGCGGCCAGCTGGGCTACCACTGTGACCCGTGCACTACGGGGCCTGGATGACACTTTGTCAGCTAGCGCTGAGCAGGTGCGGCAGGAGCGTCACCTGCCAGTGTCCAGCGTCAGCATCCAGTTCACTGTGGCGGGGTTGCCGAACGACGGCGTAACCGAAGAGGTGACGCTGGAGCTGGAGGCGCAGGACGTGCAAGGGCCGCTGATGGCAGGCGTCCTGGCACAGGTGGACACCACGCCAGGGTTGTCAAGGAGCTATGTCTCATGCACCAGTCTGTCAGTGCAGCGGGTGGCAGTGGGAAATGCTGCGCCACTTGCAGTTGAGGTGTCAGGGCCTCCTACCGACCAGCCAGCGGACGGAGCTGGCCAGCCTGCGGGGCAAAACAGCCATGGCAGCAACAACTGGGTAGTCACTGTTGCAAGTGTTGTCCCAGTCGTGTGTTTAGGGACAGCAGCGGCCGTGTACTACCGGTATTCAGGCTGCTGCAAGAGGGGTACAATCCGCTGGCATGCGCGCCCACGTGGGAGCAGTGACTTGAGAAAAGTGTACATCGAGCCCTGGTGTCCTATTAAGCCTAAGGCACAGGCGCGCGTCGCTGTGGTTGCCGTTGTAGTGCCAGATCCGCCGGTAGCAATTGCCCATGACATGTCAGCACACTTCAATGATAGCACACCAGAACACACAGAGGGTGACTGGGTGGGTGGGCACCCGGTGGGCCAATGAGATGGCATCACAGAGGCACCGGAGCAAATATTAGCTGCGCATGGGCAGTACCCACGGGGTGCACATGTGTGTGCAGCAGCTGCCGGCCCAGGGGGAGACCAGTCGCGACTTCTAGCAGAGCAATCCTCTTTCCGTTGTGAGTGCCTGAGGTAGGGACTCCAGACGGCGGTGTATCCTATGGCGGGCCGACCTGCCCACTCGGACGCCCCGCTTGCCTCCCGAACTGGCTTTCGTGGTGGTGGCTGTGCATGCTTACTAGGTAGCACAGTGCGCCACAGCACGCTTGCTGCTACTCAGAGCGGCCCGGGCTCACAGAGCCGCCGCGAAGCGAGCGCAGGCCAACACATGTTAATTGCAATGTATGACATTAAATTTTGCTGCCCATTGGCTGCAGCAACCACTGATGCATGCTGATCACTGGTGTACTGTTTGCATCAAAAATAACTTTCTGTTACAGCATGCGCTGCTGCTGTACCTGTTTTTCCTTTTGCACGACCGTGTACTGGCACATATGCCGGCACCAAGCAGCGGCGGAAGTGAGGTGCGCTGCGGCAGCCGAGTGCAGCAGGAACAACGCCTTGGGTGGCCAGTTGCGGGAAAGCGACAGGCAGCGATGCCACAGGCGCAAGCGTACGCACAGCAGCGCCCGCCCCTAAGCCGGCGCACCTGCTGGCTCCCACCATGTGTGTGCCTATATACTTCAACTACATACTTCAAGTGCGTACAACAGCATGCACCTCCCTGCAGGAGAGGATGGCGTTGCAAATGGCGTACACTTTCGAGCACTTGCACGGTGCATGTCAGCAACAGCAGCAGCGCGCCGGTGGCAGCAGAAGGGGTCGCTGCCGCCGCCGCCTCAAAAACGCCCTTTTGCTCGCCGGAACATTCGTTCGGTAAATCTCCAGACCGTTCTGCTGAAATGTGAAGGCAAATTTGCTGCCGAAAGCTGGGCAAATCTTCTGCTCCAAACTCCGCGCCAGGACACCGCACACAGCCAGGTGCACTAGGCCTAAGTGCCGCCACATCACTCAGCCCCGATGCTGTGAATGACGGGGCAGCTGTGCAGCTGAAAGACGCCCTGCCTCATGGTGTTCTGCTGGGCGGCGGCGGCCGGGGTGGCGCCAAGATCTGGTGTCAGCGCCTGCGCCGCCAGAGCAACTTCACTTGCCCGTCGCTGCTGGGGTGGCGGTTTGGTGGCGCCACGACGCCGTGCCAGCGGCTATGCGACGGCTGCAAATGGCCACTTCAGCCTGACCGTGCCCCGCAGGGATGAAGACGTCGTGATTCAGGTGTACGGCGCCAACACTGGCGTGGGCAAGACTGTGGTGGGCACCGGCCTGTGCGCCGCAGCCTTGCGTGGCGGCCTGCTCACCTCCTACATCAAGCCCGTGCAGACCGGCACAGAGACCGATGCCGATGCCGTTGCCCGCATCATCACACCAGAGGACCACGTCAAAGAGGGAGCACTCGCCACCGCCACCCTGTTCTCCTTCGCCTCCCCCATATCCCCCCACCTGGCTGCTGCAAGGGACGGGCGAGCGGTAACAGACGGGCAGGTGTTGCAAGCACTGGCGGACACGGTCGATGGCGCCCTGCGCGCGGGGGCGCGGGACAGCAGGGGCACCTTCTCGTTGATCGAGACCTCAGGTGGGGTGCTCAGCCCAGGCCCCTCGGGCACCCTGCAGGCTGACCTGTTTCGCCCCCTGAGGTTGCCTGTTCTGCTGGTGGGCGACCCACACCTGGGCGGCATCGGCACCACACTCAGCGTGCTCGAGTCCCTGCGCATCCGCGGTTACACGGTCGCGGGGGTCGCATTCATCGGTGCGGGTGTGCCCCCTGGGCGCGAGCACCTGGGCGAGTTCGCCGCAGGCAACGCCGATGCGGTGGAGGCAGAGCTGCGCGACCTCGGCGTGCCGGTGTTCCGCGTCGGTCCGCCCCTGCCGCCGCCGGAGGTGCCGCTCAACGAGTGGCACGCGGGCGCGGCGCGCGGCGATTTCGACGTCGTCATTTCGGCGCTGCGGGGTGCGTGGCGCGCCGAGCTGACCGACGCACTCACGCACAAGGACCGCGCGCTGCGGCGCGTGTGGTGGCCCTTCACGCAGCACACGGGGCTGGGCCCGCGCGACGTCACGACTGTCGACTCCGCGTACGGCAACCACTTCCTCGCGCTCGAGGGCACCTCAGCCTCCTTGTCACCATCATCCAACACAGCCGAGTCAGCGACGGGCACGCGCGGGTACGCAACTTCAACTTCAACATCCCCTGCCGCCGCCACCAACACAACTTCAACATCGGGCCTGCTGCACGCCCTGCACGACGGCCCCGCCTCCTGGTGGACGCAGGGGCTGGGCCACGGCAACCCGGAGCTGGCGCTGGCGGTCGCGGAGGCGGCGGGCCGCTACGGCCACGTTCTCTTCCCCAACGTCAGCCATGCGCCCGCGGTGCAGTTGGCGGAGGCGTTGGTGGAGCGCGGGCCTGGCGCGGGTTGGGCGTCGCGCGCCTTTTTCACCGATGATGGGTCCACGGGGATGGAGGTGGCTATAAAGATGGCGCTGCGGCGGTTTTCGCTGGACCGGTGGGGGCCGCGCGGCGCGCCGCGGGGGGCGACGCTGGAGGTGGTCGCGCAGTCCAACTGCTACCACGGCGACACGCTGGGGGTAATGGACGTCGCGGAGCGCAGCGTCTTCAACGCGCAGCAGCACCCCTGGTACTCCCCCCGCGGACTGTTCCTGGAACCGCCGACGCTCGCATGGCGTGACAGTCGCTACGCTCTCGACATGTCCCCCGCGCTAGCCGATGCGCTCGCAGCCGTCGGCGCGCCGCGGAACGCGCTGCGCGGCGCGGAATTCCAGGACCGTTCCGCGGCGTTTGATGTTTCCGCTCGGGAGGGCACCCCCGCGGGGCGTGCTCTCGCGCGCGCGTACGCAACTCATGCGGAGGATGCGATGGAGGCACATGAGTGCGCGGCGGCGGCGCGAGGGGCCGCGGTCACGCTTGGCGCGCTGGTGATTGAGCCGGTGCTGCTGGGGGCGGGCGGCATGCACCTTACGGACCCGCTGTGGCAGCGCGCGCTGGCGACGGCGGCACGGCGGCGCGGGCTGCCGGTTGTGTACGACGAGGTGTTCAGCGGGCTGTGGCGCCTCGGCTACGAGAGCTGCCGCGACGCGCTCGGCGTGGACCCCGACGTGGCGGTTTACGCGAAACTGCTGACCGGCGGGCTGCTGCCAATGTCCGTCACGCTCGCGAGCGCGCGCGTTTTTGACGCGTTCGCGGGTGACTCCAAGGCGGCCGCGCTCCTCCACGGGCACTCGTACACGGCGCACCCCACGGGCTGCGCCGCCGCGCTGCACGCGCTGGGCGCGTATGAGCGCGGCCCCCACTACCGTGGGCACCGAACTCCGGCTGCTGAGCAGTGGGATGATGCGGGCGAGGTGCGGGAGCTGTCGCGGCTGCCGAATGTGACGCGGGCGCTGAGCATAGGGACGGCCATGGCGGTGGAGATTGCGCCACGCGGGGGGGGCGGCAGCAGCGGTTACAGTGGAACTGCCGGAGCGGAGGCGGCGGCGGTGCTGCGTGGCGCGGGCGTGCTGGCGCGGCCGCTTGGGAACGTGGTGTACTGCATGGTGACGCCGCACACGGCGCGGGAGGAGTGCTCGCGCCTGCTGGGGGTGTACAGGTGAGCCCTTTTTTTTGTAATGTGTTTCATGTGTGTAGTACACGCACTAGTATGTGTACATTGTACATGTGAGCTGTGTTTTGTTGGTGGTTTTTATTTGTAAGCAAATGCTGGTTGTTGGCACTGTGTGGGTTTCTGTGCCCGCAGTTGGAGTTGCTGCAATTTTTTTACAAACCTTGTCCACGGCGTATTTCTTGTATATGAGGCAAAATACACTTTTTTTCTGTCGTACAGTTTTTGTGTGCAGTATGCTTGTCTAGCACTTTGATGGTTGCTTTTATTAAATATCCAGCTCTAGAAGCGCAAGTGCTATGTGCAAACCGTTGTGTACATACAGTGCACTGGCGGAGCTGAAATGTTCTCTGGCTTCGCCCCTCCATATCATTACTTTTTCGTGCACGCCAAGCATGCTGCGTTGCCGAGATGTTGTCTGGTGCAGGCCCTCCACATGATTTATTGCATGGTGCCTGACTGTGATACAAAGTGATGTGAATGCCGTCCTGAAAATTTTGCACCACACACAAAGTTTGGACACTGCTTCTAGTAATGCATATTGTGTAACTTGTGTTTTCTCTACAACAGAAGTACAAAATGAGTTACCGCGGCAACGTAAATGATTTCACTACTCTGCATGACACACAGCCTTGAATTCCTTGCTGGTGATGTGCATCCAGTTATGCTGTTACTCTCTGTAGTGCGTAGCAGGTTGCCTGCTCCGGCCACCAATCTCGCTACTTGCCGTTGCAACTTGTGACATGTGCAGGGGTGTGCTGGAAAAAATGTCATAGGACGGCCAGCGGAGCACGCGTGGAGGACGCGTGTGGCGCGAGAGCGCAGCTGCTGCTGCCGCTGTCTGGAGCCTAAGCTGTCCCTGGCAGCCCACCTGCCGGCAGCCCTAGCGACTGAGGGTGCTGGGAGCTTGTAGCAGCCGCCACCACCGTTGCAGCGCACCACCACTGCTCAGGCACCACTGCAGGTGCGTCTGTATCGCAGCAGCCTGCGCTGCACGCTGGCGCACGGCGCAGCTGCGTAACGTGGTGGGTAAGCGCAGGCGGTGCTGCTGAGCATGGCATGGCTGCTACTGCTGAGCACCGCGGGGCGCCGCAGGGCGCACAGCTGCCGCATTAGCGGGTAAGCACAGGCGCTGCTGCTGAGCATGGCACGGCTGCTGCTGCTGAGCACCGCCGGGCACCACAGGGCGCACAGCTGCAGCAGGTAAGCACAGGCGCTGCTGCTGAGCATGGCATGGCTGCTGCTGAGCACGCGCACACACACACACACGGAGGCAGCCGAGAGAGGCATCGGAGCTGCGAGCAGAGCCGCGCGGCGCCGCGCTGCCTCTGTGACCAAGGCCCGTTGTTTCATTCACGCGCCCGCGTGGCCACACGTTTGCTTTTTGTGTTCCTGAGGCGTACAGCGGTGCGTTGTGTGGGTAGCGGCGCAGCGCCGGCAGGCAGGCGCACTTGGGGGGAGGGGGCGGGCTGCAAACTTTTTAGCCCGCCCCGCCCTTGCCGTCTGCGATTTTGGTCTAAAAAAATCAAACCAAACATAGAGATTTCGGCAGGCAATTGCCTGCCGCACACCTGAGTTAAATGTGCCTTTGCCACATGAGGGTGGGCTGCTTGTTTGCGGTCTTTGTGTACCTGCTCTGCCGACTGCCTTGTTGAAGTTGCATGCAGTGCCATGCTCAGTGGCGGCATAAAGGTGAGGTTGTGCTAAGCCAGCTGTGCGAGGTTGGACTGCGCACAGATGACCCAGCAGCATGACAAACCAGCAGCATCCCTTTTACCGAAATAGGCACCACTAAAATTTCTCCCTTTTTATAATGTTTATTTCAAACGTGCCCACCTGTGCAACGGCTTCCCGCTCCCCAAGTTGAGTATTATGCATGGATGTCAAACATAGCGGTGCAGGGCTCCGTGTTGCATCAACCAATGGCGCAAGTATCATAGAACCTCTGCGCCAAGCTTGCACCGCATGCACTGCAAACACGATTACGTGTGCCACACTTGTCTCTTGTGGCTTCACAAGTTCTGCGACTTTCCGCCATTCGTTAGCCCATGCCCAAACCTGGCTGGGGCACGCCATGTCCCCTTTTTTTCTTTTTTTGTTTAGGGAGCAGAAAGCCCTTAGGACGCGGTGCGTGCGTGACCAGAAAAAGGATGATCAGACACGCTGTTGCTAGAAAACTGCCATGTACACACAAGACACCTCACTGCACGACCCCATGCACTCTCGCATCATACAAGCGGGTGCTCTGAGTCAGCATCGCAGGTATGCAGCTGCAAGTTGAATGTTTGGCACTGCTGATGTGGCACCAGGTTCAACTTCAACTATGCTGGTCTGAGCTGGTCCAAGTTGAACCCTGCACACTCTGACCTGCCATTTGGCATACTTCAAGTATGTGCGGCGCCAAGTCAGGCGCACGTACTTCAAGTTCAGTGTGTGCTGGTGGAGACCATCCATAAGAGTGCTTAGGATAAGAGTGCTTGGGTGTTGCATGGCTGCCACCTCAGCAGCCGTGCATGTGTTTTCTCTGCCACTTCAGGTCCAGCGTATGTAACACTTGAGCTTAAATGTGTGTGCGGCCACCTCAATTGCCGAAGTTAGCAACAGCATGGCTAGCAATGTATGCACGGCAATGCACAAGCAGGCATCAGGCACTTCAAGTTGCAGTAGCACTTGAAGTTGCACTACGTGCACATGGCCCGCCACCAAAGTCACAGGTGCAACAGTCACAGTTGCCAGCAGCCTGAGGCAAAACCACAAGAAAATGGTTGGCACGATGACATTGAAACTGACGTGCACCGCTTGCGTTCGCACTACACACGGGTTGCGACAAGTTCCGCCCTAGTCTCATGTGCTGGTGCTATCAGCGCTGCTGCCGCCACGACCGGCGTCCTTGCACTCCTGCAGAAGTGAGCGCATGCCAGCCACGCCTATTCGCCGCACAGTGTCCTGGTTCCGCATCCATATCTTGTCTGTCTCTGGGTACGACTCCACGGCGCGCGTGATTTCGTCCTCCAGCAGCAAGTGGAAAGTGGGGTAGGGGCTTCTGTGGCGACAGGAGACAGAAAAGGCGAGCAGAGGGAAGGTGCAGCAGGAGCCCCAAGGTCAGCGAGTGTACTGTGTTATGACGTGTTTAGCTATGGTACAGTGCAGGTGAGGGTTGAAGGGTTAAGGGTGGCGCCAGCACTCAATCAAAGGCGAGAGGTGCTGCCTCGGTGCTCGTGTGCAGGCGCAAGTGATGCCGCCATGTGTGAGCACCAATGGGAGGGCAGTGCTGCACATGCAAAAATGTGATAAAACTGTGGTACATGCGATAGTACATTTTTTAGGTAAACCGTCACAGCTTCTGCAGCTGCTACAGTACAGCAGCTACCCGTGCACACAGATCCACACCCTTCCTGAAAGTTCAAGCGGCCGCTGCTGCCTTTCGCACCAGCAGCATGTGGGCTTAGAAAACCAGCAGCAGCCGTTTGCACATCTTGGCACTGAAGCACTGCTGCACCGGCATGCTGCCAAGGGCGCAGCATGGTGCTGCCTCGCAACACGAACTACACCACTGCTTGTTTGCGCATGTACTACAGTAGTACTGCAGTGGTACTACGTACAGAAGAAGTATGGCAGAGGGTTTGCGCGTGTGTAAAGCTTGTGAGTGCAGCATGTGCTGTGGTGGGCGCGCTGCTGTTCATGTAGCTCTGTGCTTCAGCTTGCAAACCAGCAGCAGCCGTTTGCACATCTTGGCACTGAAGTGCTGCTGCACCGGCATGCTGCCACAGGGCGCAGCATAGTGCTGCCGGCAGCGTCAAGTATGCCACTGCTTTTCCGTGCATGTACTACATGGTATATTAGAGGGTTTTGCGCGTGCCATGGAGCATGCGAGCGCAGTATATGGTGTGGTGGGCGCGCTGCTTTTCATGTAGCTGCATGTTCCGCTGCCCTGCAAGCACCACTTCATTCGCGCCATGTAGGGTATATGGTTCGCACATGTGATATTTGTACTTGAGGTATGAGGCTGAAACACGAGTTGTTGCCATCTACTTGAAGCATACTGCTATATCATGTGGCCACAGGCAGCATGTGGTGTGTTGGGCGCGCACCTGTTTGTGTAGCTCTGCGCCTCCGGCTCCCCGGCAAACACTACTCAATTCCGCATGAGCGGCATATGGTTCGCACATGTGATGTGTCAGATGATGAAGATGAAACCAGTGATTATCAGTACTCCTATTTCATGTGGCCACAGGCAGCATGTGGTGTGCTGGGCGCGCACCTGTTGGTGTAGCTCTGCGCCTCCAGCTCCCCAGCAAACACTACTCGATTCCGCATGCGCGGTATACTTCTATGATCCACACCACATGTGATGTGTCGTATATGAAGCTGATACGAGTTGTTATTATAGGTACTGCTATTTCATGTGAGCACACGAAGCATGCGGTGTGTTGGGCGCGCACCTGTTGGTGTAGCTCTGCGCCTCTGGTTCCCCCGCAGACACTACTCAAGTCCGCATGTGTGTGTACTTCAAGGTATATAGTTCGCACATGTGATGTTGTATATGACGAGGCTGAAAAACGAGTTGACCTCATCAATAATGCCATTTCATGCGAGCACAGGCAGCATGTGGTGTGTTGGACGCGCACCTGTTGGTGTAGCTCTGCGCCTCCGGCTCCCCCGCAAAAAGGTACCGCGGGTGAAACGTCGCCACCTGCACCAAGCCCCTCAGCCCCATGTCATCAACAAGCCCATCCACAGCTCCCGCGCAGTCATTATACTTCACAAAATCCTCCAGCAAAGGAGGTTTTGCGACAACCATGGTGGTGGCGCCGGAGGAAGGGTCTGGGTCAGCGGCCGCGAGCAGTGTGAGCTCGCGCGCAATGTCACTCAGCAGTTCTTTTTCTGTGGTGGCAGCGCTGGTGATGACGCGCATGGCGCTGCCTGTCAGGGCCTGCGTGGGGTGGAGGGTGCACAATGGAGAGTATGGCATGAGGTGGTGTCAGTGGACTGCTAGAAGAACTGCTTTGCTGTGTGCTATCATGTGTTGCTGCTTGTGCAAGGTCTATTGTTGTGTTGTGCCTGGTAGTGTACGGTTGTGGCTGGCGACTGCTGTTAAGGCACGGACCGACAGCAAGTGAAAGCCGTGTGGCCTACAAGCTGGGATGCTAGTATGCAGGTCTCACAATGTAGTGCGTTTGAATGACAATGCTGCCGTTTTCTGCTGTTCATGGTGGTGGTGTGGCGGCCATGCCGTTGTGCTGGGTGCTGCTGCTGCTGTCACAAGCACCACTGCTTACCGCTTTTGCCCAAGGGCACAGACCGAGCCCCACAACAGCTTTGTCCACCCATGCCACCGTAGCCCGTGCGTATTCGTCATCTGAAATCTGGCAAGACCACCTGGGACGCCTCCTCCTGGTGCTTAGATTGCTGAGCCCACGAGCCTGCGGTTGTTGCAGCGGAACGAGCGCAGGTTTGCAGATAGCACAAAGCCGCTGGTGGTGCTGGCTCCTGACAGCATGCGGCAGGCAACATGCCTGTCTGCCCAGTGCCAACCCAGCCAGCAGGACAGCAGCGGTGCGACGCTGCCGCTGCATGTTTCGAAGTGCTGCATTCATCTTCAAGCCGCCAACTTCTGGTGCCCACATGCCCCCCAATCTCCACGACTAATACACAAACTTCAAGTTCGCTCACAGTGTGTGCACACCTTCACTCTCGCTCTCGCGCTCGGCCCAGACACCTGTGCACATCCCACAGTATGCTGCTGCAGCAGCTGTTGCTTGTGTGCCGCCGGAAAGTGTTATAGCCATCGCGCACTCCGGAGTGACCAAATCCTGGCCTTGGCGGGGAGCACAACCGTGGCTTGAAGCCTTCGTCTCTTGTTGCTGCTGGTCCTGGTGCCAGCATCGGTGACCATGTCCAGCGACAAAGAGCTGCAGCGGTGGGTGGGCGACCGTCTGCACGATGTGCTGGGGTTCAGTGAATCCGCCACAGCACAGTTCATTGTGGTAAGTGCCCACAAAACCTGCGGGCAAAGCTCACCACCACCAAGCCGAACATCTTCTTTTCGCAAGTCATGTCTGGACAGACGTGACCTCAGCTGCTGCCGAGCGCCGCGCCTGTGCTGTTTGCTCTCTGTCCGCACCCACTCTCGTGCCATCCTCCCCCCTTCACTCCGGCAATCACCAACCCACCCCCCACCACCCGCTCACTCCCCCCGCAGGCCCTGGCGAAGCGCGCCAGCGGGCCGGACTCCCTGCTGGAGCAGCTGGCCGACATCGACGTGCCGGTCAACGACACCAGTCGCTCCTTTGCCCGCGAGCTGATGGGCAAGGTGGGGGGGGGAAGCGCGCCCCGCGCCGCCCCCGCCGCCCCCCGTGGCCCCACCCACGCAGAGATGGTGAGCGCGAGCCGCAGCTACGGGCTGCTGCTGAGCGACGACGAATCCGGTCCCGCTTCAAAGCCAGCGGCCAGTAAAAAGAGCTCCAAGGGGGGGTCTTCTGGCCGCAAGGGCAAGGATTCCTCTTCAACAGCAGCGGCTGGTGAGAAAGGGAGGGCGGCGCGCAGGCGTGGCGGCGCGGGGGGGGGGTCTAGCAGCGAGGATGACACGGTGGTGCGGCACAAGCGCTCCCGGGCGGAAAGAGAGGAGACGGAGGAGGAGGCTGCTCAGCGCAGACGGCAGGAGGACATTGAGGAGAGGGACGCGCTCGTGGAGAGGATGCTGGAGCGGGACAAGACCAAGACTAAGAGTGCCGAGCTGGGGGGTCTTACGCCTGCACAGGTGAGCGCCGTGACACGCGGGTGCATGTTGGGTGACGTGCAGCCATGGCGTGCGACAAGACTGCTGCTGCTAAGATGTTGTGTGCCGCTGATAAGCTCAACAACTTTGTGTGTGCTTGCTGAAGTTATTGTTGGTGGCGGCAGCGATGCTGGGGTGTGTCGAGTTTGTCTTGCGCCCACACAGATGAGCGCCAAAACCCCCGAACCCCTCTGGGTACTGTGCTGTGACCGGGGTGTTGTGCAGCCAAGGTGTGCTGCCGGACTATTGCTGCTGAGGCATTTAACACCGCCGACGCCCATGCTAAAGTGGTGTGCCTGTAGCCGATGTTTCATGGGTCTTTGAGCTGATGTGAACAAGGGGGGTTATTGCACGCCTAGTTGTTCCGTTGGCATGCGCCTGGCGCACATGTGTAAAGTAATGTCAAACATGCAAGAAAACTTGCGATAAACATATCAATCAGAAAGAGGTCACGCCGCTCTTCCAAAAGTTCAAGAGCTGGATTTTTAACACCAAAGTATGTTTCACCAGGAAACGCAAGTGCATATAGTCGGTGCGCTGCACAGGCTGGCTAACTTTATGCAGGAGTGGCGTACGCACAGGTGTGATGCTCAACTTGCCGCATTTGCGCCAACAGCTTGTGCATGCTTGCAGAGCGCACAACCCTAGCCTTGAAGCTAATCACAGCCACACGCACCTGCTGAGAAGGGTATTGTGTCATAGTGCAGATACTGCATTGGCATGGGCAGCTTGGCGTGAAGTGTGCTCAGTGGATGTTGTCGCTGACATACGCGCACATTGCTATTCTACATTCCGTGGGCTCGTATGGCCACTTTACAGCATTTACAGCAGACAGCGGCAGCAGCAGCTGCCGCAGCATAATCTCACCTCATACATGGCTACTTCAAAACGTACACAGCACACACATGTACATGTACTGTGTACACATGAACCTAAGTACATGATGTACTAATCAATTGGTCTGCCTGTCCATCTGCTGAGCACTCCCGCAGGTCCAGGAGCTGGCGACGCGTGGGCGCCTCGGCAGAAACGGCGGCGCCGCCGCCGACGGGGAGCAGCTGAGCATGGCAGAGATGCGCGCTCTCTCACGTCAGGTGTACCTGCCCAAGCGCGCTGACAAAGAGCTGCGGCTGCTGGAGATGCAGCTGCGGGATGAGCAGGAGTTGTTTGCGGCGGAGGGGGTGAAGCTCACGGAGGGGGAGCGGCGGCGTGCGGAGATCGGAAGGGAGGTGCTGTCGCTCGCGCGCGACAAGCACCGGTTTGACCCGAAGGCGGACCACTACCAGGTGCGTTGGCGTAACTGTTGTAACTGTAACATGTCTGCTGTAACTGCTCGCGCGGGATAAGCACCGGTTCGACCCGAAGGCGGACCACTACCAGGTGCGTTGACGTAACTGGTGTAATTGTAACATGTCTGCTGTAACTGTACGCGCGGGATAAGCACCCTTTCGACCCGAAGGCGGACCACTGCCAGGTGCGTTGGCGTAGCTGTTGTAACTGTAACGTGTCTGCTGTGACTGTACGCCCGGGATGAACGCCGGTTTGACCCAAATTCGTTTGTCATGTTGTAAGTGTCGGGGCACGGGTGCTGTGCAGGCGGTTGGCACTATGTTGTCGATGTTGCGGTGCTGGGTAATGTGGCCATGCACACCGCCTTAGACGCGGGGTTACCATTGTAGCATGCGTGTGTGTCATGAGAAAAATAGGTAGATCACCTCTGAAGTAGCTGCTAAATATATGAGTTGGTATGATACATTACCGCTTTGGCGGCTGTGTTGCCAAACGCGTGGTACTGTCGCTGGCAACGTCGCGGTTGTGCCTGTTGTAAGTGTCGGGGCACGGGTGCTGTGCAGGCGGTTGGCAAAATTTTGAAACTGTTGTGGCGATGCACGCCGCCTTAGACACGGGGTTACCATTGTTGCTTGTGTAGTTGTGGTGAGAAAGTAAGGTGGTAGATGTATACATGTACATGACTTGAGTTGGTGTGATAGATAACGGCCGTGGCGGCTGTGTTTGCACAGGCGTGCTAGTGTCCGTTTGCAAGGCATTGCCTAGTGCTACGCCTGCCTCGAGCAGAGAGATCTGCTGCTGAATTCGTGAACTGTATACACATATACACTGTATGATTTGCTGCACGTACATGTACTTGCGTGGTGTACTCCATTTAAAAAATAGTTGTGGTTTCAGAACAAATTGCACTGCGACACAGCCGGACGCCCGCCCTGAACACTGACTGGCTTGCAGTCAAACCACTTTTAGCATCCACTGATAAACAGTGCTTGAGGCAGCACACTCATACCCCGCCAGCTGGTGAGTAGAAATCGCTCCGCTAACGCACGCAACTGCAGCCGCTGTACTGCCAGGCGCCCACTGTGACCTGGGTCCACACATGTAACCGCCTGTAACTGCCGCTGCTGTAACTACCAGACGCCTGAGGTCGTGAGTAGGAATCGCTCCACTTGCACACGCAACTGCAGCCGTGATGCTGCCAGCCGCCTGCTGCGGCCTGGGCACTCACATGTAACCGCATGTAACTGCCGCTGCTGTAACTGCCAGATGCCTGAGGCGGGTGAGGATGCGGATGGGCGCATTGATTCCGTGACACGCGAGGCCCTGCTGACAGCGGCATCAATGCACTCACTTGTAACCGCCTGTAACTGCTGCCGATGTAACTGCCAGATGCCAGAGGCATCAGGACACTCACTCGTAACCGCCTGTAACTGCCGCTGTAACTGCCAGATGCCTGAGGCGGGTGAGGACGCGGACGGGCGCATCGACTCCATGAAGCGCGAGGCCCTGCTGACTGCGCGCTATGAGGAGGAGGGGGAGTACAAAACGGAGCAGGACCTGTGGGAGGAGCACCAGGTGGCCATGACGCAGCGCCGCGTCGGAGCGCAGGTGAGCTAGGGTACAGCACCATGCATAACAACCCCCCGCGTTGTCAACGGCGAGATCTGCTGTTGCTAGCATGGGGGGCTTTATACAATGCACCCGCGTTATACAGAGCACCCAAATTTGTATAGAATACCCCCCCGCGTTGTCGTCATTAAGGCGCCGTCAGGCTCGCGAGGGGTCGGTATACAGGGCTATATGCCGCTGCACAACGACCCCCTCGTTACACAAGATCCCGTCGTTATACATCGTGCTTTACGGTAGGGTGCTTGCACCTATGTACTTTTATTAACTCCGCTTAGGGCGCGGAAAGCCCTTAGCACACGGTGCGTGCGTGACCAGAAAAAGGACGATCAGACACGGCATTTCTAGCAAACAGGCTGGCAGTGCTCAGCACAGTGTGTATACTCTAAGGAAAGCCTGACATGTTGCCAGAGAACTACTCTGATGGATTACACCAATGTACTACTTATAGTACAGTGTTTACGTACTTCAACAGCGTACATAAGAATAACATGATGCGGACATATTTTTCGAGGTGCAGAACGGCTTGCTTGTACGTGAGAGGTTCTATCTGGTAAGGGTATTGCATTTATTTGGGAGGAGCACCAGGTGGCCATGACACAGCGCCACATGTGAGCACGTGTGAGCTAGGGTGCATGTGGTAGTAGTTTTATTTACTTGCATGCAAGCCCATGACATGTATGCCATCACGCTCACTGGTGGCCAAGGCACTTGGCAAATGCATGGCAAAGTATGTGTACGAACAAAGAAAGGGCTAACAGGTGCCAGCAGGCTACCTAGGGCTCGACCTGCCAGGGCAGGTCACCCGCCAGGGTGCAGTAGTATATAGCATACCGTGTACATAGGTATATACTATGTGGTACTTCAGGAAAAATACCACAAGTGGTGAAGGCATACAAGGTTAGTTGCACTTCAAATGATAGTAGTGTTGGTACAGTACGGACAATGTTGCTATTTGGGAAGGGGCACCAAGTGGCCAGCGCCCCGTCAGAGCGCATTTCGTTGTCAGCTGTAGCAAGTGCTAGGGCTCGCTACTTGTTTGTTGTTGGCGTGGCAATTCAACCATCGTGTGCCGCCATTTACCTTGCCCCTCCCAAAGTTGCCGCCCAGGCGACTGTTTAAAGTGCGTGGCTAGAATTTGTTTTTGGAGCGGTAGGAGGCGCACCACATGGGCATCATTTCTGCACAGCATGCATTTGTGACGAGGCATTGACATAACTGTGACTCAGGTGCAATATGTGACTGTGACTACCGGCCCAAGGGCGATTCGTTTGCGAGTGTAAAGCCATTGCCTCTGTGCGGCGCCCGCCCCTGGCCCAGCGCGACACAGAATGTGGGTGAGAGGCAGCAGCAGCAGCGCCGCTTGGTGCCCACACCCTTGCCGCCTTGGCTACCACTACTACTCATTCCAACCCACTAGCCCTTTCTTTGGTTGTACACATACTGTGCCATGCATTTGCCTGGGCACCCAGTGGCCGTGCTGGCATACATGACATGGGCTCTTGCACGTCCACAAGTGCAAATAAATAAAACTCCTCATTCCAAATCCTCATTTTCTCTGCACCACAACGCCAACCCCGCTGCTGGATT